>OX235276.1:3334432-3476932 GCA_944472155.2 Trichobilharzia szidati
TTTTAAATAGTTTATTTTCATCAAAATAACGCTTTTTATACAAAAAACTGCACGTCTTTAGCTTTAGTTAGCTTAGTTTGGTAACTACCCAAAACCCCCCTTTTGGCCCTGTACCCCGAACTTACATTTTCGCTCGTTTCTCTGAAACAACTGTTACCCTCTTCCCGAATTTTTACGCGGTGTTTCTACTCATCAAATGCGTTCTTTTGACCCATAGATTGTCGACTGAAGCTTTGATTTAAACATTTTCACTCTTCAATTTACACTAATCTGTCATAATCTGGCCTTTTTTAACGACTTTTTCCTCCCTACTCGTGCTGCGTCTTATTCTTGGTGCTGAAATTATAATAATTAGTTTCAGCTCGCGAAACTCTTTCGTCTGATATATAACTTGTACCTATTTATTCTACACTTCCGAAATTTTCCCCTCATTTTTCAGTCTTTTGCCTATTCTGACTTAACAAGTACCCGCGACTCACCACCCGATTTTCTCTTTGGCTGTTATTCAACCTCTCAGTCCTTATTATTTAGTTCCCTTATCTCATCTAGTGAGTCGAAATCTAATTTTTACCCTCTAGTTCCCCGCCATTCCTTCCCTGTGCATCTTTTTGTACCATCAGTGCCCTTTCCATACCCCCATTTTTCAGTCTTCTCCGTTGTTTATCTCTACTGTTCTATATTGGACTCCAAATTCATCTCCATAATATTCCCCCCACCTTTTCTGAATTTTGGGACCATTTTGCCTCAAACTCCTGTTCTTCCTTTAAGTGCTGTGAGGCCCTTTTCTTCGTTAAATACCCCTTTCTTACCATATTCCCTGTGACCTTGAGAGTAACCTTGGGCTCTCAAAGTCCTTGAAACCCGATTCTCTACCCCCTATACTGCTCACCTACCCCGACCGTTTTTACCCTCCATACTTCCTTTGAAGTGTAAACAAGGTACCCTTTCCTCCGCAATTCACCCCTTTTCTTGTCATTTTTAGCTTTTTCCTAAGTTCGAGCCCTTACAGCCTCGCCTTCTTTCCACCTGAGTAGCTTTCTCTGGTTCCTTTCAACTAAGCTCAGTCCCCTCTGTCAATTCCCACTCAGCTCTTGTGGTGATCTTTTACGACTACTGAGTTTGGAGCTACCCTTTTCCCGATTTCTTTCGTTTTCTCACCCTGATTTTCGTGAGTAAACTCAAGTTCGAGCTCGTTTTTCCTCATCTTTGCTTCCTCTAACCGTAGTCATTTTTATTCTCCAAAGAAAGCGTCGTCAGTTCTCTTAAAAGCAGCAAACTGTATCATCCTAGCTGCTTCCCCTACTGAGTTATCCACTGTAAAACTTTCATCTTCGCTCATTTTATTACCCGTGTTCAGTAACTTTCGCTCTTTTCCTGTATCATATTTAGTCGTCAATTTTGTCTTTGGCCGGATTTAGCTAAACGCTATCCTCCACAGGCCCCATTCATTTTTTATCGATCCGAATTCAACAGACTAATTCGGCTTTCTGATTGGCTCAATTTCTCTACAATTTCTGCATTTTCACGATTTTTCTTGAGTTTGTAACCCCCCCATTCCCCATCTGTCACTTGTACAGCCGCGATACCTTCTTCTCCCAATAGAACTCTTCCTCCACTTTCCAACGAGCACCTATACTCAGCGGTCACTCCATCTCTCTCTGATCCACCAGCCCCCAAACTTGGCCTTTCTCCTATTTTTCATCTATTTTGTTGCCAAGACTGTGTCATCACCTCTCCCCTATATTCTATATATTACGTTTTCCGTCTTATACTGGGCCTTTTTGACCCAGTTTCTTTCCTTATATAGTAATCCATACCCGAGGGACTCAAATCTCTCGGCCTTTTTTCCTCACCACCCCCCCTTCCCCCCTCTATTACGTAATTTGACAGTTTTTGCCTGTATCTTTTCACCTGTTGGGATTTCGGCGTCCGCCCCCCGACCTTTTTTCCATTTCTCGGCACGAGGATTCTATTGCACTTGGTCCCGTGGCCGTACCACCCACCGTTCTCAAGATAGTATTTGTTGCCATCCCCCCCTCCCTCTTCTTTCAAATTGTGCCTACCCCCATTTTTGTGCCTTTCTGGCGCCCCCCCTGAGCATTGTACATATTCCTTTTTACAGTCTTTGGATAGAACTCACCCTCCTCTATCCACTGACCTCCCATACTCCTCCACCACTCCCTCTCTACTCGTTTCTTGAGCCCGCGAACTTTGACTTTGTCTTATCCTTTCACCCAATTCGTGTTTACCCTCGTTTTTGTCCCTCCCTGCCGCCCCCCCTTCTTATTGTACATATTCCTTTCCATATTCTTTGGATAGAACTCACTCTCCTCTATCCATTGACAGCTCATACTCTTATACCACCCTCTCCCCTTGTGTTCTACGAAGCCGCTAATTCTGTTTTTTTCGTTTCCTACGCCATCTTTATTCTCTCTTAAAAGTCACGGCGAGGGGTCTACGAACGATCCGTGACGCAACCCTGCTCCGCAGCGGTTGTCCCTCATTAACACGAGTTTGTACATATTGCACTCTCCTGTCTCCTGTCAGCAATGTCAACTTCTTCGTCATCCTCCTCCGTGGCCTCTGCTACGGACCATGCTGACGCTCCCTGTCCGGCGCCTTCTTCTTCCTTTTCTTCCTCCCCTGTTCTTCCGCTTACCCCCGTCCGTGATCCTCTGCCTTCTCCTCTTGAACCTCGTCCGTCCAACTCTCCCGTCTCAATCAACTCCTCAAATTCTGTTGCTGCGTCAACTCTCTCCAATGCGTCCAGCTCGTCTAGCTCTATCTTGATTTCGAATTACAACTGCCCCTATTGTCAACGAATTTTTGCAACGTCCCTAGGGCTCACTCAACACCTCCGGCATGCCCACCCCGTCGACTACAATAATATTCTTCTGGGTCGAATAATAGCTTCCAATCGAGGTTTGGAGGGAAGCCACTTAATCGGGAAAACATCACAGGCATGCAACTCAAGGGAAGACAAAATAGAATCACGCGAACAGACACCAGAAGAAAAAGATTTGATACAATGCAGCAGTAAAGAGGGTTGGAGCAAACGGGAGTCATTGTTCAATTGAGACAGTACAGAAGAAAGAATATTAGATTGAAGGGAGTCGAAAAGAACAGGAGGAGTGATGTTATCATTGGAGGACAACTCATCAAGGTCTACTGGACGGGATTGATGTTCCACGGGTAATGGCTGGTGACAGAACAACGCAGTTGTCATCGTACATATGGCGACATGAAGCGAGTGTTGGACAACGGATGTAGAGGCGGAGGTAGGCTCAATTGGCAGGAGGATACTCGTGTTTTCTGCTTCCACATGCAGTGATTTGATCAGCCCAAAGTGAAGATAGTTATCATCATCAGAGTCAGAAGATTCACCAGAGTCTGAGGATATGGTAATAACCTGCGGCGATTGTCTAAGACGTCGACGAGATCGAATGGGACATAGGTCAAAAGGAACAAAGACATTACATTGAGAATCAGATGAAGACAGAGAAGAGTCAGAGTCAACATCCTCACCAGAATCAGAGGAGAGAGAAGGTATACGAACGTTGGGAGGGATTGGTTGTCGGGCACGATTGGAGGCTGTAGAAGAGGAGTTGGCGGTTGAGGCGGATAATTGGCTGATGTCATCAGAGTCGTCGGCGGATGGAGCATTGTTGTGGTTGGGTAAATCAGGAGAGGCAGGGAGATGCATGGAGTGATCCAGATTCGGTGTGCGTGGAAGGCGTTCTATTTGGATGACAGGTGATGTAGCTGTTAAGGCGCGTCTCCAGCCCAGTCTACCCAGCCTTCGACGGATCGCTTCAGTAGAGCGATCATTGAGGAGATCGGCAAGAACGCAGTGCAGTTGAGCATTGGACAGACTGGGGACATCAAGTTGGTTGGCGGCAGCTAAGAGGAGTTCATCTTCGTTGGGGGTCCAGACACGGAGTGCAGGACGGGTGGATCGCGACGAGGAAGAGGCAAAGGAAAGCGACGAACCAGAAGGTGATGTAGTCTGCGAAGATATTGAACTCGAAGCAGAAGAGGATGAGGACGGTGGAGGCTGCCAGCGTAGCGTCTTGAGCCGGCTCTTGATGGCTTCCACAGATCGGTGTGGCAGTTGGAGATGCAGGAAAGAGTAAAAGTCCGATTTGCGAGAGAAACGATCTGCATTCGCATTTGCAATTGTTACTAGGGACAGTTCCTCCTGGGCTGTCCAGTTGCGTGGTGGGCGATTGGAAGCTATTATTCGACCCAGAAGAATATTATTGTAGTCGACGGGGTGGGCATGCCGGAGGTGTTGAGTGAGCCCTACGGACGTTGCAAAAATTCGTTGACAATAGGGGCAGTTGTAATTCGAAATCAAGATAGAGCTAGACGAGCTGGACGCATTGGAGAGAGTTGACGCAGCAACAGAATTTGAGGAGTTGATTGAGACGGGAGAGTTGGACGGACGAGGTTCAAGAGGAGAAGGCAGAGGATCACGGACGGGGGTAAGCGGAAGAACAGGGGAGGAAGAAAAGGAAGAAGAAGGCGCCGGACAGGGAGCGTCAGCATGGTCCGTAGCAGAGGCCACGGAGGAGGATGACGAAGGAGTTGACATTGCTGACAGGAGACAGGAGAGTGCAATATGTACAAACTCGTGTAAATGAGGGACAACCGTTGCGGAGCAGGGTTGCGTCACGGATCGTTCGTAGACCCCTCGCCGTGACTTTTAAGAGAGAATAAAGATGGCGTAGGAAACGAAAAAAACAGAATTAGCGGCTTCGTAGAACACAAGGGGAGAGGGTGGTATAAGAGTATGAGCTGTCAATGGATAGAGGAGGGTGAGTTCTATCCAAAGACTATGAAAAGGAATATGTACAATGCTCAGGGGGGGCGCCAGAAAGGCACAAAAATGGGGGTAAGCACAATTTGAAAGAAGAGGGAGGGGGGGATGGCAACAAACTCTATCTTGAGAACGGTGGGTGGTACGGCCACGGGACCAAGTGCAATAGGATCCTCGTGCCGAGAAACGGAAAAAAGGTCGGGGGCCGGACGCCGAAATCCCAACAGGTAAAAAGATACAGGCGAAAAACTGTCAAATTACGTAATAGGGGGGGGAAGGGGGGGTGGTGAGGAAAAAAGGCCAAGAGATTTGAGTCCCACGGGTATGGATTACTATATAAGGAAAGAAACTGGGTCAAAAAGGCCCAGTATAAGGCGGAAAAGGTAATATATAATATGTACAGAAGGAGTAGTAACACACAGTAACAGTGACTTGGCAACCAAAAGGTGAAGAAACGAGAGAAACTTCAAGTTCGCGGGCTCGTAGGACGGAAGGGGAGGGGGTGATGGAGGAGTATAGGGGGTCAGTGGATAGAGGAGGGTGAGATCTATCCAAAGACTGTGAAAAGGAATATGTACAATGCTCAGGGGGGGCGCCAGAAAGGCACAAAAATGGGGGTAAGCACAATTTGAAAGAAGAGGGAGGGGGGGATGGCAACAAACTCTATCTTGAGAACGGTGGGTGGTACGGCCACGGGACCAAGTGCAATAGGATCCTCGTGCCAAGAAACGGAAAAAAGGTCGGGGGCCGGACGCCGAAATCCCAACAGGTAAAAAGATACAGGCGAAAAACTGTCAAATTACGTAATAGGGGGGGGAAGGGGGGGGTGGTGAGGAAAAAAGGCCAAGAGATTTGAGTCCCACAGGTATGGATTACTATATAAGGAAAGAAACTGGGTCAAAAAGGCCCAGTATAAGGCGGAAAAGGTAATATATAGAATATAGGGGAGAGGTGATGACACAGTCTTGGCAACAAAATAGATGAAAAATAGGAGAAAGGCCAAGTTTGGGGGCTGGTGGATCAGAGAGAGATGGAGTGACCGCTGAGTATAGGTGCTCGTTGGAAAGTGGAGGAAGAGTTCTATTGGGAGAAGAAGGTATCGCGGCTGTACAAGTGACAGATGGGGAATGGGGGGGTTACAAACTCAAGAAAAATCGTGAAAATGCAGAAATTGTAGAGAAATTGAGCCAATCAGAAAGCCGAATTAGTCTGTTGAATTCGGATCGATAAAAAATGAATGGGGCCTGTGGAGGATAGCGTTTAGCTAAATCCGGCCAAAGACAAAATTGACGACTAAATATGATACAGGAAAAGAGCGAAAGTTACTGAACACGGGTAATAAAATGAGCGAAGATGAAAGTTTTACAGTGGATAACTCAGTAGGGGAAGCAGCTAGGATGATACAGTTTGCTGCTTTTAAGAGAACTGACGACGCTTTCTTTGGAGAATAAAAATGACTACGGTTAGAGGAAGCAAAGATGAGGAAAAACGAGCTCGAACTTGAGTTTACTCACGAAAATCAGGGTGAGAAAACGAAAGAAATCGGGAAAAGGGTAGCTCCAAACTCAGTAGTCGTAAAAGATCACCACAAGAGCTGAGTGGGAATTGACAGAGGGGACTGAGCTTAGTTGAAAGGAACCAGAGAAAGCTACTCAGGTGGAAAGAAGGCGAGGCTGTAAGGGCTCGAACTTAGGAAAAAGCTAAAAATGACAAGAAAAGGGGTGAATTGCGGAGGAAAGGGTACCTTGTTTACACTTCAAAGGAAGTATGGAGGGTAAAAACGGTCGGGGTAGGTGAGCAGTATAGGGGGTAGAGAATCGGGTTTCAAGGACTTTGAGAGCCCAAGGTTACTCTCAAGGTCACAGGGAATATGGTAAGAAAGGGGTATTTAACGAAGAAAAGGGCCTCACAGCACTTAAAGGAAGAACAGGAGTTTGAGGCAAAATGGTCCCAAAATTCAGAAAAGGTGGGGGGAATATTATGGAGATGAATTTGGAGTACAATATAGAACAGTAGAGATAAACAACGGAGAAAACTGAAAAATGGGGGTATGGAAAGGGCACTGATGGTACAAAAAGATGCACAGGGAAGGAATGGCGGGGAACTAGAGGGTAAAAATTAGATTTCGACTCACTAGATGAGATAAGGGAACTAAATAATAAGGACTGAGAGGTTGAATAACAGCCAAAGAGAAAATCGGGTGGTGAGTCGCGGGTACTTGTTAAGTCAGAATAGGCAAAAGACTGAAAAATGAGGGGAAAATTTCGGAAGTGTAGAATAAATAGGTACAAGTTATATATCAGACGAAAGAGTTTCGCGAGCTGAAACTAATTATTATAATTTCAGCACCAAGAATAAGACGCAGCACGAGTAGGGAGGAAAAATTCGTTAAAAAAGGCCAGATTATGACAGATTAGTGTAAATTGAAGAGTGAAAATGTTTAAATCAAAGCTTCAGTCGACAATCTATGGGTCAAAAGAACGCATTTGATGAGTAGAAACACCGCGTAAAAATTCGGGAAGAGGGTAACAGTTGTTTCAGAGAAACGAGCGAAAATGTAAGTTCGGGGTACAGGGCCAAAAGGGGGGTTTTGGGTAGTTACCAAACTAAGCTAACTAAAGCTAAAGACGTGCAGTTTTTTGTATAAAAAGCGTTATTTTGATGAAAATAAACTATTTAAAACTGACGGAAGTGGTAAAAATAACTAATAGTCTTAGAAACTGAGATTATGATATTAGCCTGAAACGACAGATAGCCGAAAATGGGGGGTTTGCAAAAAACAGAAAACTACCAAGTAAAAACCACTCAAAAAGGCATAACTAGTCAATAAACAACGAAAAACATCGGAAAAATGTCAAGACTCACCGAATTGAGCTTGATGAGTATGAAATTATATACATCCACAAGGTGCACAATACGAAAAGCGATATAGGCAGATTTTGATTGGCTGTTGGCTAGCTGGCTTCTTATTGGTCTAAAATAGAAGTTAAATGGCAGTCTGTTTATTTTGACACGGAAAGTTACAGTCAGTTTAAAGTCAGTCTTAACTTACCATAATATAACGGCGTGTTAATTTTTTTGGTGTGAGTGTAGTGTGATAGTCACATGCTATTTGGATGCATTGGTGTTGAAAGTACACTGAGATGTATGAGAATGTCTAGTAAGTGAATATAAGTTAACAATAATTTTGATGCATTTATTTTAAGTCCAAAATAGGATGTATGCATTTTTTGTTACTATGGGAATAGAATTCAACAAAAATTGCTAAACGTATAATGTGTCTTTAATTTTGGACATGTAGATATATGTATGTATTAAGTGATCTACTTTTTTAAGTTTTCAGTTTAGTGACCTGTGGGAATTGCACATACTAGGTCAACATAAATAAAGTAAATTTCCTATGTCACAAAAGTGGTATATAAGCAATGAAATACATACAACTGTTCATTTACTTGAAATCATTTTGTTGTGCACGTTAGGAATTGTTAGAACCATTAAATGATGTTGCAAATTACTCCTACTGCGTCTACTACACGAAATGTGTCATCTATATTGTCTGATGTAATGGCTATATTCCAAAGAATAATGCTTAGTTGTGTATTTTATACGTGGGTGCAACTTAAGCAAGCTTTTGATACATTTATGAAGGTAAAAACTAAATTGTTCATTATTTCTTTGAAAGGAATCCAACACATCCTAACGGCTTGATTCAGGTAAAAAAGACCCATCTGGCCCTATGGAATATAAGTTTGTGAGCTTTGAATGCACTTTTGGAGGTATAGTATAGTAAGCTTGGGACGCTTAAAATACCAACCTTGCAACAATTCTCAACAAAGTCTAACCAACGCGTCAATAATACCTTTTTACGGTAAATGAATATTTTATCTACTTCAAGTGAACCCAGCATGTACTGATAAGCAAAACCAGTAGTTTCTCATCTACTCCTGAAAATGTCTACAAAAAGAACATGGTGTTGAATTAGTGTCAGTCATGCTGAAAACCAAACCTGAGTTCTAGACTGTGAAATTAAAGGGTCTATTTAAGAAAAGATCCAGAATTTACTGACTGTAGAACGTTGGAATTAGTGAGATTTAATTCAGCATTATGGTAAGCTTGGGAGGAGCAGAACCTGGACTAGAAGGGCTGCAATAAGGCTGATAAGCTACTTCTGACAATGCGTAGAATAAGAACAAGGTGCTGAATTGGTGCCAGTCATGATGATAAACCAGCGCACAGTTCTATCTTAAGCAAATAATCCGTAACTGTTCTGCCACTGTTTGATCCAACAATGGCAGAACAGTTAAGGCGTTTAATTACTGAGAAAAGTTACTATATTAGCAGAGTATGCGTGAATTGGCTCAATGATTGCAGATTTACCATAATCCTTAACTACCAACATAAAAACTGGGAACTGCAAGCTAAAAATAAACGTCTTAGTAGCATCCAGTGACAAAAAACTGACCTACATACTCCAAAACAAGCAAAACGTTCGAAAAAACCTTTAAAATTCAATGGAAAACGAATTCACGAAAACATATAACCAGCAGACGCAGGAACCCATCATGACCTTGAAACTGACTATAGCGTCTTTCGCACAATACAGGGTTGTAGGAATGTCAGTTTATATGATAAATCCAAGGAGATGAAGTGTGTATATGGTTTTCAAATATGTAGATTGTGAAAATGAAGCAGTTTTCAACGGATTTTATGTGTAAATATGTGTAAAACGAGACTTCCGTGATTCGGAGCAAAATGTAGCGCTCCCGCCGTTTACCCGCGCTTGGTTGAATTTCTTCACTTTGACATTCAGAGCACTGGGCAGAAATCACATTGCGTCATAACCGGTCAGCGGACATCGCAATGCTTTGTTTTAATTAGACAGTCGGATTCCCCTGGTCCGTGCCAGTTCTGAGTTATCTGTCGCGCGCCAAACAATGGAAGCACAGCCGCTTGACGCAACGCAGAGCAAGTCCACGCGCGTTGCTAGCCATACAACACTAACAGCTGAAACCGCCCACGATCGATCGCGGTCAGAGTCCAGTAACTCCACAACAATATGCACCGAAGCACACAAAGCAGCAGTGAAACCAGCCTCCAACTGGACCGACACGTATCTGATCTCGGCCTGTCTGACTCGGCCCCCAGAGCCAATGCCTCTCCCGAAGTTACGGATCCAATTTGCCGACTTCCCTTACCTACATTGTTCAATTGCCAGAGGCTGTTCACCTAGGAGACCTGCTGCGGATATGGGTACGGCCTGCGACGAAAATTATACTGCCTGGCTCGGATTTTCAAGGGCCGACAGGAGCGTTCAGGACACCACAAGAAGGGAGGCTAGCCCCCTATCTCCGGACAAGCCGATTCCAGGGGGTGGATGCACTCCTAACAAAGAAAAGAGAACTCTTCCCAGAACTCCCGCCGACGTCTCCGAGTTCGGTTGCGTTACCGTGCTGGGCGCACACTAAACCAAAGATCCAACATGCATCGATCTCCGTGGACAGGGTCGGGAATATTAACCCGATTCCCTTTCGCTACAGTGGGCTGCGTTGCAACAGTACTTAAGCAGCAATACTAACAAGGCCCGCAAGCGGACAATGTCAGGCACCCCGTCTCTGTTCCGATTTACCGGATCACTTAGGACCGCCTGACCCATGGCCAACTGCTGTTCCCATGGAACCCTTCTCCACTTCGGCCTTCAAGGTTCTCACTTGAATATTTGCTACTACCACCAAGATCTGTGCCCGGGGTTGCTTCACCTAGGCTTAGGCCTGAGGCTTCCCGCTAGCCACAGCGACCCTCCTACTCGTCGCCGCCACCCCATGCCTGGACCAAGTCAGTTCGCCCCCAACCTGCTTAAGCCCAGCTTGCAGCAACGGTACGGTATAGGTCCAACGCTCGAGTGCCATCCATTTTCAGGGCTGGTTGATTCGGCAGGTGAGTTGGTACACACTCCTTAGCGGTTTCCGACTTCCATGGCCACCGTCCTGCTGTCTGGACCAACCAACACCTTTTGTGGTATCTCATGAGCGTCGCGTTAGGCACCTTAACCGCACGTTGGTTCATCCCACAGCGCCAGTTCTGCTTACCAAAAATAGCCCACTTGGCACTCACATTCAATGCAAAACTCCATTTAAGCGAGTTAAGCTTCTCACCCATTTAAAGTTTGAGAATAGGTTGAGGATGTTTTCTCCCCAATGCCTCTAATCATTCGCTTTACCGGATAAAACTGTTCATATCTCAGAATGCCAGCTATCCTGAGGGAAACTTCGGAGAGAACCAGCTACTAGATGGTTCGATTAGTCTTTCGCCCCTATACTCACGTTATACGATCGATTTGCACGTCAGAATCGCTACGGTCCTCCACCAGAGTTTCCTCTGGCTTCAACCTTCGCAAGCATAGTTCACCATCTTTCGGGTCTCAGCATGTACGCTCTTGCTCCGCCCCGACGGTGCACATAGCACAAGGCCATATGTCTACGTCATGGGACGGGCCAGTGATGCGCCTGCTGCTCGCAGCTTGGAATTAATGAGCAAAACAACAGGATCTCACCTCAGCCTGGACAAGCCAAACCTTTACCTTCACTGCGCCTTTGGGTTTCGTAAAGCCCAATGACTCGCGCACATGTTAAACTCCTTGGTCCGTGTTTCAAGACGGGTCAGGTGGATAGTCTACCACAACACCACAGACTATTGGCCCAAACTAAGACACAAACACCACTGCCAACTGAACATGATCAAGCCATCAACTGACCAGCTGAATCTAGCAACAAGGGCGAGGCGTATGCAAATAACACACAGCTTTCTTCAAACCTAGCACACAACCATCAGGTCGCGTACTATCCAATCGCCCTTGGCAGATCTGGCAACAAAAGTCACGAGAACACCATCAGAGCATATGACAGGTTAGGTACCCCGGTCAAAGAGTAAAATTCCGTCAATTCCTTTCAGTTTCAGTTTTTAGCAACAGTACAGTAGGGATGATTGACTGCGAGGCCCAGTCTTTATGAGTACTTCACTCATTTCATTTATGCTGTTTGGTTTCCCAAGCCAAAACAACACCACCAAGATCATGTTTCTCTATCAATGATCGATTGCGACGAATACAGCCATCATGATACTTCACTCATTTGTGGTGATTGGTTGCCCAAGCCAAAACAACACATGATTTAATCTTTCGGGTACACATGCTTGTGTAGTCTTTGCCTACCAGCATCTAGGCTCGGGTGCCGGTCGACTAGGCAGGTCAACTAATACCCACTGGCTTGTGTTAGCACACCACAACAATATCCGTGCTTCAATTGGGTACATGTTTGAGAATCTTGTAATGATCCTTCCGCAGGTTCACCTACGGAAACCTTGTTACGACTTTTACTTCCTCTAAATAGTCAAGTTAGGTCGTCTTCTCGGCTTCAGTCGAGCGGCAAAGCCACTGCAACGACACCAATCCAACGGCTTCATTAAACCATTCAATCGGTAGTAGCGACGGGCGGTGTGTACAAAGGGCAGGGACGTAATCAGCGCAAGCTTATGACTTGCACTCACCAGGAATTCCCTGTTCACGGGGAATAATTGCAAGCCCCGATCCCAGTCACGACGTTGATGAAACAGTTTGCCCAACCCTTTCGGGCCAGGTTCCCAGACTCGCTGGCACCGTCATTGTAGCGCACGTGTGGCCCCTGACATCTAAGGGCATCACAGACGTGTTATTGCTCAATTTCGTACGAATTCGATGTGCCGTCTCTCCCTCTAAGAAGTAAAAACTGGCACCGTACCCGCCGGATCACGACGACACTACTCCATAAAGAAGCAATAGAAGCCGCGCCCTGAACGAGCACAGAGGACCAATCTGCTTTTTAGTAGGTAAAAGTCTCGTTCATTATCGGAATTAACTAGACAAATCGCTCCACCAACTAAGAAGGGCCATGCACCACCATCCACTGAATCAAGAAAGAACCTTCAATCTGTCAATCCTCACAGTGTCCGGGCCGGGTGACTTTTCCCGGGTTGAGTCGAATTAAACAGCAGGCTCCACTCCTGGTGGTGCCCTTCCGTCAATTCCTTTAGGTTTCAGCTTTGCGACCATACTTCCCCCGGAGCCCAAAGACTTAAAGTTTTCCCGGGGACTGCCCGCAATGTCAATTATAGAACCATCGCGCGTCCTCAGTTGGCATCGTTTATGGTCAGAACTACGACGGTATCTGATCGTCTTCGAAACTCTGACTTTCACTCCTGATCAATGAAAACATTCTTGGCGAATGCTGTCGCTGTAGTTTGTCTGGCGATGATCCCAGAATTTCACCTCTAACACCGCCATACAAATGCCCCCGTCTGTCCCTCTTAACCATTACTTCGGATCCGAAAACCAACAAAATAGAACCGAAGTCCTATTTCATTATTCCATGCAAGAATTTCTAGGCACAAAGGCCTGCCTTGAGCACTCAAATTTGTTCAAAGTAAAGATGCTGTCCGCTCCCGACATCCGGTTAAAGGCATCCGGAAGCATGCCAACAGATA
The DNA here is from genome assembly GCA_944472155.2 of Trichobilharzia szidati. Taxonomy (NCBI): domain Eukaryota; kingdom Metazoa; phylum Platyhelminthes; class Trematoda; order Strigeidida; family Schistosomatidae; genus Trichobilharzia; species Trichobilharzia szidati. The sequence goes on from OX235276.1 coordinate 3,347,766, forward strand.
GCGGGCAATACAAGCTCACCCATCTCCGTCAGCACCCGTTTACACAGATACGGCTGAAAGGCTGCACAACCACCACACCGAGCCGAACACAAGTTCTGATCGTAACCAAAACCGCGAACAAGCAACGGCATGTTGCCGCACAACCCAGGTTCAACTACGAGCTTTTTAACTGCAGCAAATTTAATATACGCTTTTGGAGCTGGAGTTACCGCGGCTGCTGGCACCAGACTTGCCCTCCAATTGGTCCTCGTTAAAGGATTTAAATTGTACTCATTCGAATTACGGAGCCTCAATTGACTCCCGTATTCATATTTTTCGTCACTACCTCCCCATGCCGGGAGTGGGTAATTTTCGCGCCTGCTGCCGTCCTTGGATGTGGTAGCCATTTCTCAGGCTCCCTCTCCGGAATCGAACCCTGATTCCCCGTTACCCGTTATTATCATGGTAGGCAGATCACCTACCAACAAATTGATAGGGCAGACATTTGAAAGATCCGTCGCCGACACAAGGCCGACTGTGATCATTAAAGTTATCCAGAGTCCTCACAGAATTCAACAGAGACAGCCGAAACTGCCCGCGGTTGGTTCTGTTCTAATCAATGCACCCGTTCCCTTGCGGGTCAGGGCGAAATTGCATGTATTAACTCTAGAATTACTACAGTTATCCATGTAGCATATATGATCTAAGAAACGATAGCTGATTTAATGTGCCATTCGCGGTTTCACCGTTTTAAGGTATTTACTTGATCTCGGAGACAAGCATATGACTACTAGCAGGATCAAGCAGTTTATTCACACTGTGATACACCCATTGACTGGGTATTGGTTTTCAGGTGAACAAAACACACCCATCCCTGCCTCTTGCGAGACGAGAACGGCATGCAGGATCATTCTGTGGTGCAACCACTTGAGAGCCCTCTCCCTTGATGGACCATTCGCACCGTTAGTATATTAATGATAGGTTTGCATTGTTATGCCGATCGTTGATCGCGTCAATCAATTATGCACTGCATAGACAAGCCCAATAGACCATCCCAACGCATTATTATATGCAAAAGTAGCACGCATAACAACACCATGGTGAAAAAAGGATCCTATAAACGAAGCCAGAAGCCACCAAATTCAAAGAAATTGTTATCCCTGCCAACCAATTTAGCATGCAAATAAATTTTATACCTTTACCAAGATTATAGAAAACCATACAAAGTCGTATAAGCGAGCACCGAAAACAAGCCAATTCACTCTCATATTGTCTATGCAGAATACGCAGTGTTTACTAAACGATTATAAAGGTCATACGCAGAGGAGTTCAGCAACGACGGTAAAAGGGCTAGAAAACCAAAAACTCACATGTACATAGAAAAAAACGCGTTTTAATAAATCGTCTTCCATTTGAATGGCTTCTGAAATTGAGAATTTTTGAATGTTTCGAAAAAAGGAGAGCGTAGAAACCAAAAACATAGACAGTAATGATGGAAACAGAAGTATTTATGCACAATTCTAACAATGTTGACAATTGTTTCGAAATGAGAGAATGAATCATTCCTGGTGAGAGTTATTTCTGTCAATGTAGAGTCTGTCACCTAACAGCGGACATACCGGTACTTTATTTAAGTTCTCTCTGAGTTTGTTGCAGCATCAGCTCCGAGGTCAGATGCATGCCACTGCATGTGAACGAATCACCCTAGTTAAACCCAAGCATTCAGAATCTGTTTCAACGCCTTGCATGCTGTACAGCGTGCACATTTACGAGATACATCACACTTAGACCAAATGAAATCTTATGTCAGTTAACTGTGCTTACGATGCACATATTTATTCATTATAAGTTGACTTCTATCAATGACCAGAGTAGTAACTACAGTGAAAGTCATGTCTTGTGTGTGATGATTCCTGATACAACACCAATGTTTTACATCGGAATACTTGAAGCTGTATATTATTGGTGAAGAGTGATATGCACAGACCGATGAATCCTACCTCCATACATGTTTGAGGACAGTAATATTGGAAGGAAACATTGTTTGTATTCACAATTGTGACTGCTTACATCACTGAGCATGATTTTGAAATTTGTTTTGTGGTTAGACGGAGTTTGTGGTTTGTCGTTAGATGGTTGTTGTAGGAAACATTTCGTTCAACTGTAGATTCGAGTAAGTTTCTTTTCAGTATTGTCATACAGAACATATGTCTTGATGACGATTGCATTACTGGGGAGAGCACAGTGCAAAATCAATAGTCTGATAATTTCTCAAATGCGTGTTTATCCGAGAGCTGAAGTTCGCTGTTGTCATGAATAAGACTTGATATTGAGTAAGTAATAAATTGTGAAGCTAACTGTAATTCCATGGAAAATCAAAGTTTCTACAGTTGACTGTGATGTCTGAAGACGGATTCAAGTGAGGATCATTCATGTGTTTATTATTGGGAGGATGGTGGTTATGTTTTTGTGCTCGATGGCACTGTTGAACGGAAACCGAGAGAACTGCCTGCATGAAGCGATTGTGTAGTGAACAACTGCCAGACCTGATGAAAACAGACGTATTTATGCACAATTCTAACAATGTGGACAATTGTTTCGAAAGGAGAGAATGAATCATTCCTGGTGAGAGTTATTTCTGTCAATGTAGAGTCTGTCACCTAACAGTGGACATACCGGTACTTTATTTAAGTTCTCTCTGAGTTTGTTGCAGCATCTGCTCCGAGGTCAGATGCATGCCACTACATGTGAACGGGGTAACTTGGAGTTTTCCGTATTTTTGTAGGTTAATAAAACCTAGTGTTTGTGCACATTATTGGTTTTTTTCAATCTCGTGTGGAAGAATTTTCTGGTTCCTCAGAATTGAATCTATTAATTTTCCTGGATGGATGGGAATATATTTGGTTTATTATTTATTCCGAGACCTCCGTTTTTGGTCTTCGCATAGACGTACGCTTTATGTGTGTCTTCTGAGAACCGAAACCAATTTGCATCGCGTGGCGAATCGTTTTTTCTAAGCGTTTGAGGGTTCGTTTGTGGGTTTGTTCAGCGTCAATGGATTATCGAGTCTAGAAATGATGTAATTCTTGAGGATCCGATCCTGTTGTTGCGGCTTGAGCTGCGCTTGTTTGATTTCGTCCAGATAATCGTTAAGCATTTTTGCGTACTTTTGATGACATCGTTATTTGTATTTGAATGTAATTGCGAGATATTGAAATTCTTCCGTGACAGTGATTGCTGAGATGGCCAAACAGTCGATGGTGAATCTTCTTGGAGCTGGAGCAGTGATTCTCCTATGTTTGTCGGCAATTATGTGCAGGGTCCTGCTTTTCGACTGATTGATGCAGAGGCCTGCTGCTCTGAGTGACGGGATGGGAGCGTTCAGTTTCAATTGTAGAACTGATGCATTGGGAGCGAAGATGAGGTTGTCTGAGTATGCCATATAGTGGAGTGACTTATCGACTTATCGAATTGTTCGAGGGCCGAAAGCGCTTCCTCCATCGCCACTATGAATAGGAGTGGTGATAAGGGATCACATTGTTTAACTCCACGTGTTGGCTGGCACTGAGTATTGTTGAAGATGCTGGTTGACGTAGTGTAGTGGTATACAGCCACTTGGATCTTTTGTATCCATATTTGTTTTAGATGTCTACAGATACTCCTGTGAGAACCCGGGGTCACCTTTTACAGCATCTCAGAGATTTTTACCCTTTATAATTCATTTTCGATTACATATATGCCTTATAAATACACTTTTGTTTCTAAATAAATGCCATTTTTCACGTAGGAGAATATAGTTGGCAGATTCATGGGCATTTGGCTTTGGTGTCTATTATTTACTGTTGCCGCCTCTAAGTACATCGATTAAAGTACGTAAAGAAATCAAGCATATAAAACTGAGGAGAATAGAGTATCTCAGCTTAGTGATGTTGTGAGTGAAATAACTGCTGGAGGCTGGAAATAACCCACATGTTACTAGTTTGCTGGGTTGGCTGGCTGGCTATTCATGAAATATGCTGGAATAAAAATGTGTGTTTACTCCAGTTAGTTAGTTCCCATCTAATCGTAATCGTATGATCTGTGAATAATAACGAAGAGACATGTCGTTTGCATTCCCCCTATGATAATGATCACAATAATTAGGAATAAGGATACGAATAAGTTCAACCAGTTTTGAAAATACAAAATAATTCATCAGTACAAGATTGAAAGCAGAGTGGAAGTGATACAAGCGTTCGTCATAGACACAAACATACTCTATTGTGTTACTCTTATTATTATTATTATTGTTATTATTATTATTATCATGATGATTAACGTGAGAAACAGAATGTGGTCAAGTCTGAGTAATGTTTATCTTTGCATAAATTAGATGTCAAGTTAGTTGAGACGATGTAGTCACATGATAGTCATCAAGTGGTGTTAGACATAGGTCTGACAGACAGCGTGAGAGTGGAGGTGGGATACTGGATTGTTAGCCTGTAACACTGGTAACATTGGTCGTGGTGGTGGTGGTGGTAGTGTTGGCGTTGGTCATCTATCTACATGTCTAATTAACAATGTCTCTTCATTTCGTTTCTTCTCTCTCTCTGTCTATCTATGCATAGAATAAAGCATATGTTGTATACGGCTACTTCGTTTCAATATGGTGACAAGTATCCTGCATTGTGTTCTTCTTTCTCGTATGCATGAGGAGATTGCAGTGTGTCTAATGGACTAACAGAGGTGGTCGTGGTGGTGGAGGTGATGATGATGGTGTGTGAAGACGACCTAGTCTAGTCTAGCCAACCCTTTCCGGTCTACTCTGGTCTAGTCTAGTCTAGTCTAGTCATCATCACCCAGTCAGTGTGCTGTCAACGTCTGTTATATTGATTTGCAAATTCTCATCAATCAGACAACCAATCACATGATCTGGATGAAAATGCCTTCTACACTAAGTGTATTGAAAAATAAACAATAATAAAAATAAATAATAAAACTTACACCAAATAATCGAAGATATAGATTGTTTTTAGCAGCACTCAAAGCAACTTTTCGCTTTTGACAACGGAGACGCTGTACACGTTTTCGGATCTGTAATTTATATCAGTTTTATTTCATGCCAAACCAACTTTAGTGGAATACTATTACAGGACAGACAAATCTACTTATGGTTTACTCGATCAGAGACTCCATCATAAAGCAAGCGATTTTCCTTATCCTGAAAAAACATTTGCCGAGACATTCACAAAAGGAGACGAAACGCTTTGTAACATAAAATCTGACAACATTCGCCTAGCAATCAAAAATACGGATAATGCTGAGAACAATCAATCACTGAACTCATGAATATTGTGTAATTAAATCTGTTTGACCTCTATTTCAACTGTTTAACCTCTATTAAAACAAGTTTCCTCTTGATAATGGTGGAAGTTTGAAGAAGTCTGCGATTTCGCCTTTCAAATATATAACAAAGCATCATCATCGCCTTCAACTGTTTTCATCAATGAATCGATAATAAGCATCCAGCATAAATCATGTTTCTTGAAATTTTATTTTTGACTGGTACACAGATATCTTCGTTTTCTTGGAAATTGTGAAATAGTTGAAATGAGACCGCCAGAAACATTTTATAACAGCATTTCAAACATTGTGGTGGTGGTTAGAGCGGAAAAATGAACGGAAATACCAATAAGCGAAAACTCGAGGACTGAATGTATGGTTGCGTCTTCCGGAAAAAGGTTTTCTGTAAGATGAAGTTTGTAAAAGACATTTGCGCATGTGGAATCAGTTGATACTGTGAGGTGGAAGATATGAAAAATAGGACGATTCATTTGAAAGCCGTTGACTGTTTTTGACCTCAGGTGAAATTTTTGGATGTTTGCTTGTAAGGCGCTTAACTACAGCACTTCGGTGGAGATTACTGGTCAATGCTTGTTTATATTCTCTAGCGTACATAATTCCAAGTTGAAGATGAAATAATATATACGTAATAGAACGATAACCTACTGAGATATTCTTCATGATGTCCGATAATAATGAACAGCCACAGAATAGCACTAAGAGGTTAGTGACACGTTAGTGAGCACTACAAATAAAACGTTTATGGAATCCTTTCAACTCGTTTTCTGAAGAGAGTCTAAAAATAGATGAGAATTTTCCCAGCTTGTTGCTTTAGATTTGCGGTTAGTATTCTGATTCGGTGAGTGTTTCTTCTTATTTTAACAAACATTATTACATATTTGTATCTATATACACGTCGGTGAATAAAATCTATAAATGAAACGAAATCATCAGTTTCCAGTCAGACGAAATACTTTACAGGATCAACAGAATCAAAAGTATAGTTAACGCGGTACTACTAGGAATATCTCTTTGGTATGTTTGAGCAAATCAACCAAATCTATTTGATCGTTAGAATAAGAAGGGTTTGGCAAAGTGAAATCATGTTCTGCCATCTAAATGTGAAGCTTTCGAATCGCACCAGCAAAAAGTGTTTTCATGGATGTGAAATTTAATCTGTAAAGTGAAAATAACTACAACGCAACACAAAAGACATTGATCAGATAGAAACTAATATTGTTGTCATTAATAAATAAATATCGTCATAAATTGCGATTGATCCGATCGACCAAGAATCAAATACAATTGAAAATGATTCAGATTAACTGCGAGCTCATCCGACAATATATCGGCGAAAATCGCAGATGACTGAATTTTGAATTTTACACATAATTTTGAAACTCGTGAATGCTGCGCTCACCTTCTTTTTCTGCATGCATTCAATTGAACAAATCTCGACTTTATTAACCATCAACTGAGAACATGGTAATCGATGAGGGCCAAAAATGATAAAGTCCAATAACATTTTACGCTCAATTGAACTCTAACTGACAGTAAGATCCGATAATCATTACTTTGACGTCCTTAATTCTAGCAACGCCTAATGCATTACGCATTATATACGTTTGAAAACTTTGTCAGTTTCAAAGTCTTTTCATCTGTAGGAAAACTAAAACATACTTTGACCTTCATTTTTTCAGCCACTCTCCTATATACGAGCCAAAAGTTGACTGTATACAATGTTCGAAGGACCACTTATGTAATGGAACACAGTTTTTAGCTTTGCTAGAGATCTGTGGTTGCAGCCAGTGAAGATCAGGAAAACAAACCGGCATTGCAACAGCTTTGAAATATGCACTATATTCAACATTTGTTTTTACAATGAAGAGAATCCGAGAAAAGTAAATCGTAGCGTACAATGACAAGTTTAAGTTTCAGTGTGATAATTCAGTAAAAGAAGAAGAATATAAGCGATATTTGCGTGGTCAAATGTCTAGATTGATGGCTTCCATGAAAGTAGAGTTTGAAATTAAATAAGCCTTTCTCCATCAGTGGAATGATGATGGCCATGAAGTGGACTTTACCAGAACAGTACAACGTGCATCCATGAATTCAATGAGCAGTCCCTGAGGAAATGTCGACAGCTTCAAGAGATTCTGAAAGAGATTGATTTTTATTCAGAAATCTCTCTTTCTATTTATAACGAACGTGAAGCTTTGCAGTGATGTATACTCAGTTCTACAAGAGAGCTTTGCTATTCAAATGTTGTCTATAGGTTGACAGATAGTATTCACTCCCAAAACTGGTGGTTTATAATGAATTTGAACATTGAGACGTAATGTTGGCAGTCGAATGCATGCAGGTAGTTATGCGATTCATACTTTCGTGTAAATGTGAAGCTGTGTAAATAAGTTAAATTCTGTTTATGTTATGTCAATATTTTTGACTGCTACCAACCAACTTATCTTTGATTTTGGCGATTGTTTCACAGTGGATGGCGTACATGCATCTTTCATTCGTAATTATGTTTTTACTTCACGGATAACTGATGAATTTTCACTTCAGATTGCTGAATGCTAAGTTACCGGCATTCTCACATTTTCAAAATGATAAATGAGTCAATGTGAACTTTCATTTTCTGCATTTTGTCTTTAAAATTGCAGTACACACTTTAGGGTTAAATGATTTGTTTTTTCGGCTTAGTAGCATTTTCTTCAGATGCGTTCTATTTCAAGTGGTTCTCACAATAGGAACTCATAAGCGATTAGTTTAACATTATGAGTGACTGCAGTCAACCTATGACGTCCGTGTGAAGGATACAATTCATGGAATTCAATTTACAATATTCCCACGAATTTCCTTCGATGAAATATTTTCCAACTGATACAACCCCATGATCAATTCAATGAAATAGTTCTTTTATCATAAAGATAACATATATTACGTACAGCTGGCATACTAAGTTGTATATCGAATTATAATTATTATTGTATTATTTAACATATAGCAATTGTGCTGTTCATGTATTTAACCAGCAACCACTTCACAGCATTGCAAAAGTGCCTACACCTGTTAAGTATTCTGCAGTTCTGCAGAGAATAAGGATTTGGGAGTAGTCAGTGTTAACTAAGTTATCAGGCGAAGTAGTGAATTACAAAGTCATTGAGGAAAAGTTATTTCCGAGAGAGTCTATATGTTCCATGCATATATGTGTCGTAGATCTTTAAAGAGCCTTTAATAGTTGAGATACGAAGGTGCGAAATGTCGGACGAAGTGAAAAGGAGTCTGCGAAGATATTTTGATGAAAGTTGACTAATCATTCCGCGATAGGAAATAAAAATTGGAATTTGAACGATTCTTTCAACAGAATGTCCCATCACAGACAGAAATCGTTTGCATGCAGCGACTATTGTTGGAGCACCATATTTGGTCATTTTCGCGGCATGGCTTACATACATATACGCATCGCCATATATTGCCAAGTCGAGGATGTATGTCACACCACCAATCAGGATAGGCAAATCGGCTTTACAAAATGATGATGGTGTTGGGATACATGGTTCAGCATAAAACCTGGTTTGGAGCTAACGTAGTTTGTCGGCGATCAAGTTTAGAACGTCATTGTGTCTCCTGCAGCGTACATCATGGGTGAGAGCGCAATGTTGTAGAATATGCCCGAGACTATCAGGCTGAGCGCATACCCCTCTGCAATGGATATCTTCAGTAGGACGTTTCCGTGCCTTTCTAACTTTCTTACCCAGGAGTCCCCTTCGTAATTGAATGGCACGTATGTCAAGTCGGGAGAAAATGATTTCAGGGCCAAGGAGTCATTTTTGAGAATCAGGGCAGTTGGTGGATTCATTCAGACCTTGTCTGTCGAGAGATGAATGCAGTTGTTGGGCCCATCTTTCCTGGGCCTCTTCAACAGAGGCTACTATTCGCTTATTATCATGAAAAGGGAGATTACAGATTATAAGTAACGGGCATCCAAAGCGTTGAAGACCTCCTCCATAGTCATTATGAAGAGTAGTGGTAACACAGGGTCATCTTGGTTAACTCCTCTAGTTGGGTGGCATTTGATCTCATGAAAGAGGCTGTAGGAATTAGAGTAGTAGTTGACAAGATATTCTAGGAGCATCGGAGAGGCGCCGAAGCTTTCAGCAACACGTAGAATGGTTTGATGCAAAAGACTATCAAAGGCTTTCGAGATGTCAAGGATGGCCACAGCACAACTTGTATGATTGGTGTGCGTTTCACGCAAGATTGTGTGAAGGAGATTTGTTGCTTCAAAACAACCATCACGTTGGAGAAAGGCAAATTGTAGTCTGTCCATTGGAAATGAGCTTTCCCATCTTTTAACGATGATCTTGTGAAGGGAGCATGGGATGACTGACGTGATTGAGATGAGTCGAAAATCTGTAGGATTATCAGGACGGGAGGATTTGGGAATAAACGTGACCCGAGGAGCTGATAACGTTGACGGTAGGAAGGAGGTCAGCAGTAGGGTGTTCAGGTATCCAGCAAGGCTGTTGTGTTTGATTCTTTGAAGATCTTTGGCTGTCAGGCGATCGACCCCTGCAGCGGATTTGATCATTTCTTTGAGCGCCCATTTTATCTCGTCTGTTGTTACTGGAGCAATTAGGTCATTGTTGATTGGAAGGTATTGCTGTGTTGGCCTGGTGTCGGGTAATGTTGGGCGTGTGAACGTTTCTGTCCAGAATTCGTCAAAACCTCCAATAGCGGAAGGACTACATGTAAATAGGTCCTTCCACCTAGTGTCTAGGTGGGTGTTGGCAGCATCCGTTGGAGACCGATGAAAAAGACTCTGAATATGCGCGTAAAGTATGCGTCGCTTTTTCTTGTTATTGAGATCAGGAGGTAGACCATCAGGGCAGTGTATTTTCGATGATCTCCATAAAATCGGAAAGATATCATTGCAATTGTTGTTCAGTAAAGTACGAATGTCGTCAATTGAGGCTTCTTTTAAAGAGAAGCTTTTGATTGCTTGCAGTATAGTATCGGTTTTCAATCGTTCATTGTTATGTGAGAATTGTACGAAGATTGCTGCAAGAAAATTGATTTGTACAGGATTAAATTCCAGTTAGCAAATGATGTTGGTATGAACGTCATTCATGTGGGGTGATGAAACTGCTGCATATGATTGATAAAGTGTATTAGAGGGCAGTATTGTTGTCAGTTCTTCTTGATTGGTTTGACTAGCTTCAGGATACAATTGTTCGTGCTGCAATACAGCGGGCACTGTTCAGATGCTTACATTTAGGTAAGGCTGAATAATTGCTGAGGAAGCCATGGCGCAGATTGTCGGCTCAATCTGAGAGACATTGTCTTCGTTGATTTGGAGAGAATCAATGGAGACATGATGTAAATTGTCAACGTTATCCGAGGCAATAGAGTCATCACAGTCCTACGATATGATGATTGTCATCGACGAGGCTTATCTGTTGGGGATAGGCGCATCAGCAAGTGAGGTATCTGTTTCGATTTTGAGAGGCGACATCGCTGGAATGAGAAGTACTCTTGGTAGTAGTGTGCTTAGTGTGCGTCGCCATTTATGTTTGATTAACCGCTTTCTGAATTCATCTGCTGTGCGTTTGTTCATGGTTTCCGCGAGAAGACGGAAGAATTGTGTATGCGAAAGTGCAGAAGAGTCAAGGTGTCTGGCGGACGAGATCAGTCTGTCGTCCTCTTGAGCGGTCAAGATATTGAGTCGTGGACGGCAGAATAGTTCCGGTCTGATGGTATAGTTTTCATGGGATGATACAGAGGAGGAGGGTCTTGAAGGAGAGTTGATAGATGATGCAGAGCGAGATGACGATGATGGAACAAACATAGACCATCTGAGAGCTTGCAGACGACGTTTGATGGTTTCAATTGAAAGTGTCGTAAGTGTTGAGGAAGTCCTCTAGAAGAGGCGAAATTCGATGAACAATTTATACATAGAAATCGAAGAGACACAATGGAAGAGGACGATCGATCGGAAGACGTAGAGCTAGGTGATGAGGGGTTTGAGCTGCTGGACGATGATTGGGCTGCTGGCCGTTGAGAGTTGAAAGTAGAGTTGAAGGTAGAAGGGAGAGAAGCTGTTGGTTGAGTGTCAGCTTGAGCCAAGGCAGAGGCTGTGGGTTGTGAGGAGGGTAGATTTGACATAGCTGAACTTGCTGGAGAGTGCATTGTTGCAGACTCGAGAGAGGAGGACAGCCAAGTGATCAAATGAGAGAAGGAGGAATCGTGTACACTGAAAGAATATAGTTTAATTTGAATAAGAGTGCAATACGTATAGGTATCAAGTGGCTGACCGGAAAGGTACGAAAATGAAGAAGTTGAGAATTTCCAGGAATGGAAAAATATAAGCAAAATCTAGAATTTGCGGATGGCTGGAGGGATAAGAGATAGAGAGACTTCAGTTAACAGTTGTCGGACATACAGGGGAGGAGATACAGAAGCGATATCAACAAGAACGAGGTGTACAAAGAACAGGGGATTTACAGGAGAGGGATGAAAACAAGAAAAAGCTTAGAAATTACAAATCACGGTTGGAGGTGTTGTGAACAAATTCGAAAATGAAAACCAACGATTCTTTGGCAACAAAACCTTTTCCAGTGGATTCCGCGTGGCAGAAAACGATGAAAGAGTCCGGAGCTGAGGAAATCCGACGTAACGGGGAGAAATCGCAGGGGAAAAACTGAAAAATTACGTAATAGGGGCGGAAGAGTGGGTGGTGGGGTTTGAGAACAGTGAAATTTGAGCTCGGCAGGTATGATAAGCTGTGTGGCGAGGGAGACCACGTCGGAAAAATGTAATTTATAGGTGGAAAAGGAGAGAAGAAAATTCAGATTTATGATTACGTCAACTCCATCAAGGGCCTTGGATACAAGAAAGGAGAAATACAGGCAAAATGAGATGTTTGGTGGCTCACGAAACGACAGCAGATGGGACTATGGGGATGTTTATATGGTTGGCAGGCAGGGGAGGCATGGCACTAGAGGTTTGATAAAGAATGGGGCGTGTACAATCAGTGAGATATTGACAGAGACAGGAGGAAAACTAGGAAATGCTGAGGAATTTGCAGGTATATAAGGATATAGGAGATGAATGACCAATCAGTGGCCAGCTATTCAGGGTAGATGCACTATGGATCGATAATTGTAAAGTGCGTATGGAACAAAAGGTAGGTAGTAAATTCGGTCAAAAGCTAAATTTGCACAATTTTCAGCAAGGGTAAGAAAGAAGGGAAAGTGGACGAGAAAGTGTGAAAAATTAGTAAAATTGGCCGAAAGCGACCCTTTTAACGAGAAATTTACGCAAGCGTCAGAGTATTGTTTGGAGTCAATCAAACTCTCAGAGTGTGGAGAATACAATTGGAATCGAAATGGGGCCGAGAGATAAAATGTGAAGCTTAGATTGAGGCGTGAATTTGAAGATTTTGAATTTCGGGTGAAACAGAGGGTAGGAAGGAAAGCTCAAGATTCGCGAACAGAGTAGCTAAAGGGTTACAATTTAGATATCCTTCGTATGCGCATAAGGAGGACAATAGAACAACACAACACAGAGTGTTGATTTCAATGACAGTGTGTGAAGGGGACGGTGTCACTTCGGGCAAAATCAGGGAAAAGAGTCAATTAGGGCAGCAGATCTGAGAACAGGTGAGAAGATAATGATATATAATGGTGTAGAATATTGAAGTACACAATTTGGGACGGAAATCCAATATGGATTTGCCTATGGAAAGCAGATAATCGAAAAAGACTGAAAAACGCCAGTTTCAAATACTGCCAAATTTTACAAGAGTGAGGTGGAGGGTGCCAGGAAGGTAGAAATAGGGGGTAAAAAGGAGAAAAAACTCAAATTATTAAATTTGGGCGTAAATTATTGCAAAAGGAAGCAGGGAAAAAGATTCAGGGAGCTACCAGACGGTCGAATGCAAAGTACAGATTAGCAGAAAACGGTGAAAAATTGGAAAAATTCTAAAAATTCTCAGAAAATTTGTCATCTGATGGAACAAATTGCAGAATTCACAACAAGAGGCTGAAGGTGATCGATAGTGGTCGAAAGAATCAAGGAAAAAGACCAGGTATGACAAATAGCCTGAGAAATCTTGAATTTTATGACACTTAGGGACCTGAAGAGTCAATTTTTTAGGACGAATTCAGTGAAAACACAAAGAGACTATGCAAATTATATACCAAAAGATGCAGAATTTGAAATACAATCACTGTGAAAAAAGAATAAAGAAAAGGTTGTCAGTTATAAAAGAGATAGACGTAGAAATGTGGCTTCCAAAGGCAGAGACCTGGATGAACAAATATGATTTCTGCACAGAAAACTCAAAAGTATTGAAATTATATATCAAAAGACTCCAAATAGTAAGAGGAAACTGAATAAAACAAACCACCATATAAAAATGCACACAAATATAAAAAACCTATGAAAAATAACCTATGAAGATGCAAAAAAACCGACCATAACTGTCAAAAACACCAACTACGCAAAAATCGAGGACAAAACTATTTACAAGTTTAATAAATCAGTAGACAAATATGAATAACACCGAATAAATGGAAAATCAGTGGGAGCCCGGAATATCCGATATATTATAAATCCACAACCTGCATACAGCAGGGTTTTTGATGGGTATGTTAATACAATAAATCCAATGGAAGGAAGTGTGTATAAAGTTTTAGTAGACACAGAATGTGAAAATCAAGCAATTTTTAGCAGTTTTCATGTGTTAATATGCACAGGAAAATCGGTGTAGACAGATTTTGATTGGCTGTTGGCTAGCGGGCTTCCTATTGGTCTAAAATACAAGTTAAAGTGGCAATCATTTTATTTTGACACGGAAATGTACAGTCAGTTTGATATAAGGCTTACCTTACCATAATATAATGGAGTGTTAATTTTTTTTTTGGTGTGAGTGTAGTGTGATGGTCACACGCTATTTGGATGCATTGGTGGTATTTAAAGTACATTGAGATGTATGAGAATGTCTAATAAGTGAATATAAATTAACAATAATTTTGATGCATTTATTATAAGTCCAAAATAAGATGTGTGCATTTTTGCTTACTAGGCGAATATATTCAACTACAATTTGTAAACATTTAAAGTGTCTTTAATTAGGACATATAGATGATATATGTATGTATTAACTGATCCACTTTTTTAAGTTGTCAGTTTAGTGACCTGTGGGATTTGTGCATATTAGGTCAGCATAAATCAATTAAATTTACTAGGTCACAGCATTGGTTTATGAGCACTGAAATATATACTATTATTCATTCACTTTAAATTATAATGTTGTGTTCGTTAGACATTTTTAAAACCATTACATGACGTTACAAAATACTCCTGCAGCCTCTACTTCACGAAATGTGTCATCTACATTGTCTGATGTAATGGCTATATTCCAAAGAATAATGCTTAGTTGTGTGTTTTATACGTGGGTGCAAATTAAGCAAGCTTTTGATACATTTATGAAGGTAGCAACTAAATTGTTCATTATTTCTTTGAAAGGAATCCAACACATCCTATCGGGTTGATTCAGTTAAAAACGACCCATCTGGCCCTATGGAATATAAGTTTGTGAGGTATGAATGCACTTTTGGAGGTATAGTATAGTAAGCTTGGGACGCTTAAAAGACCAACTTTGCAACAATTCTCAGCAAAATCTAACCAACGCGTCAATAATGCCTTTCTACGGTAAATGAATATTTTATCTACTTGAAGTGAACCCAATATGTACTGAAATAACCCTGGTTCTTCTAAAAAGCTACTATATTTGGGTCTCGCCTACTCAGGAACATTCTGCCTCCCCACCTGTACGATAATTATAGGAAATTTTCCCTAGCAGTATACTAACTTTCGAATACCAAATACAGCCGATTGTTTTTGGATGCTGTTCGGACAGATTTGAGTAATTTCTTACTGCAATATGAGAACTGTTTCGGAGATGAACATATTGTTTACAATATTTATTCTCTGAAACATATAGTGGATGACGTCGAGCTGCATGGGCCATTAGAAGGATTCAGTGCATTTCCCTTGGAATCCTATATGCACATGATCAGACAGTCCGTGTACTGTGGATATTCTGTCGCTAAGCAGGCAGCTCAGCGTTATGTTGAACACGTGCACTTAATGAAAAGTACAGGTGTCAAGCATGTACCTAAAGAAGCAAGTACTAAGGGCGTTAAGTTTAGCAAAGGAAAGTTAACTTATCTGAACACCATATTTACTTCTTATTCTCCGGACAATGTAATCTTGGCCTCAGCTAAACCGGGGAATATAGTTGAAATGGAAAGTGAAGATAGGATACGCTTTCAACCCTACTCTGATTTAAGTGATGATTTTACTTCACCATTTAAATCAAGGAATTTAGGGATATTCGGATGTTCGAAATTCAGTCACGAGATATAAGGTTCAATAATGAAGTACTTATTTCTGTAGCGACCAACTGATGACATAGAGAGAGGTTGGTGACATAATGGATTAGGCCACGAGATCGTACTTTCATAATTTGAAAGATCGTATCCAAAGTCGTAACCTGAAGAAAGGAATTCAGGTAATATTGGTAAACGCCCGCTTCGTTTTATAAGTCAACGTTAAGTGAACATGTAGTAATCACAACATTGTTTTTATTTCTAGGCAAATGGAAAAGATAGCAGGGGAAAAAAACAGTGGCAGTTATGTAAGCAAACTTTTCTAAATGTATATGCTGAGAATATGATGAGCACAATGTTTCATCAACTAATATTTTATTTTGCTTATTTACAGGATGCTACCAGTGGAGCTAACCTCGCCTAGATTACTAGGTCACTAGTATTCTAGCCGGTCCCAAGCCGGGATAAAGAGGGAGGGTTGGGGCGTGGTGCTAGCAACTCCACCCCCAAAACTTAACCGAATTGCTACTACAACTTCAACGCACAAATATATTCAAAATTCTAAAATTACAAATAGTGACCTTATTTTTCGCTGGAATCGGGGAAGTGAAATGACGCGGGCTGGTGAAAGCCTTCGGGAAGCCAGTCAGCCGATGTGCCTTCTTTCGATGAAAGCGAAAATAAGGATGGGGACGTGGAATGTTCGTACAATGTACGAAGCTGGGAAGGCTGCTCAGGTAGCCGCAGAAATGAGGAGATATAGAATAGAAGTGTTGGGAATCTGCGAGAGCAGATGGAACGGATGTGGAAAGAGCCAACTATCAACTGGAGAGACAATAATCTACTCCGGTCACCCAGAGGACAATCACGAGCACACCGAGGGAGTAGCCATCATGATGTCACCAACAGCGGCTAAAGCTCTCATGCAGTGGGAACCAATCTCCTCCAGGATAATGACAGCCAGGTTCAACTCAAAAGGAAAAAAGGTTACAATCATTCAGTGCTACGCGCCTACAAACGCCTCAGAACATGAGAAGAAGGAGGATTTCTACAGTCAACTACAAACAGTAATGGACAACGTCCCAAAGAGCGATATCAAAATCCTGATGGGCGACATGAATGCGAAACTGGGAGGAGACAATACAGGAAGAGAACTCACCATGGGTCGTGAGGCCCTCGGGGAAATGAACGAAAATGGTGAACTCTTCTCAGACTTCTGCGCCTTCAATGATTTAGTGATTGGTGGCAGTGTGTTCAAACACAGGGATATACACAAGGCAACATGGATTTCACCAGATGGACACACCAAAAACCAGATAGACTTCATTTCAATCTCAAGGAAGTGGAGACGGAGCCTACTGGACACAAGATCGAGGAGAGGAGCAGATGTGGATTCAGACCACTATCTGGTACAAGGGACTTTCAAGGTGAAACTGAAAGCCTCGAGGATACCTGGGGATAGGCCACAATGCAAGTTCAACACTCACAAACTGAAGAACACAATCACACAGGACATTTTCGCTGCAACTGTCAGAGCAAAGCAGGAAACACTACGTGGCACCACTGAGGAATCATCCGTGGAAGACCATTGGAACTCTCTGAAGGTAATTTTCAACGAAACGTGCTCAACGGTTTTAGGAAGAAAGAAGAAACAAGACAAGGAATGGCTCTCAACAGACACTTGGAAACTAATAGAGGAGAGGAGAAAAGTGAAAGAGAAAATGATTCAATGCAAAGATGGACAAGAGAAAGAGACGCTGAACTCAACTTACACAGCACTGGACAAAGAAGTGAAGAAGAGTGCCAGGAAGGACAAAAGACAATTCTACGACAACCTGGCTACTGAATCTGAGAAGGCAGCAGGCAAAAGGGACCTGAGGACACTATATCAGATAACCAAGTCTCTATCCGGGAAGAGATCAACACAAGTGAAACGTATAAAAGACAGCCAAGGGAACACAATTACCAAAGAAGAAAGACAGATTAAACTATGGGTGGACCACTTCAAAGGACTCTTGAATCGACCACCACCTACAACCCGTCCAGTAATACCAACAACAGCACGTACACAACTGCAAGTTGACACCAATCCTCCAACGAAAACTGAAGTCATGAATGCAATCAAGCTTCTGAAAGCTGGAAAAGCAGCTGGACCAGATGGAATACCCCCGGAAGCACTGAAAGCGGACCCAGAAACGACGGCAGATATGCTGACTCCATTATTGCAAAAGATCTGGAAAGAGGGAAAGGTGCCTACTGACTGGAGGAAAGGTTACCTGGTGAAACTACCAAAGAAGGGCGACCTGGGACTCTGCAAGAACTGGCGAGGAATCATGCTCCTGTCGACGCCAAGTAAAATCCTGAGTCGCATCATCCTGGAGAGAATCAAGGACGCACTGGATACAGAACTCCGACCAGAACAAGCTGGATTCAGGAAAGGCAAATCATGTTCTGACCAAATTGCAACTCTACGCATTATCATCGAACAAAGCATGGAATGGCAATCAAATCTCTACCTCAACTTCCTTCATAGACTTTGAGAAGGCCTTTGACAGCGTTGACCGCGAAGTAATTTGGAAACTACTCGAGTACTACGGCGTACCCCAAATATTCATCAACCTTATTCAACAACTGTACGACAACGGCACATGTCAAGTGATCCACAACGGAAAACTCAGCGAAGCGTTTGGAGTAAACACAGGAGTCAGACAAGGGTGCTTATTATCACCAATGATATTCCAATGATATTGTGGTGGACTGGATTATGCGTCAGACAGTGGGAAACGAGAAGACAGGGATATCCTGGACCGACCGACGTGAAGAACCTAGAAGACCTGGGTTTTGCGGATGATTTATGTTTGATGTCACACAAAATCGAAGACTTACAAGCGAAAACCGACAAACTGGTCGAAGAAGCAGCAAAGACAGGACTCCAGGTGAACATAGACAAGACGGAAGTTATGAAACTAACCAACCAACAACAACAACAACAGCAGCAACATCCAGTGCCAATCACCATCAACGGGAGGGATTTGAAAGAGGTTACTTCTTTCACTTATCTGGGGAGCATTGTCTCAACCACAGGAGGAACGGACGAGGATGTCAAATCGAGAATCGGGAAGGCGAGAAACACATTCATCAACCTGAAACCAATCTGGAAATCTTCGTCACTCACCATCAACAACAAAATTCGGATTTTCAATACAAACGTCAAGTCAATTTTGCTTTACGGATCAGAAACTTGGCGGGTAACCAAGAATATTTTCAACAGGTTGCAGACCTTTATCAATAACTGTCTTCGCTCCATACTAAAGATTAGATGGCCAGAAAGAATCACAAACAAGAAACTATGGGAACAAACGAAACAGGAACCAATCGCCCAACAAATATGCAGGAGGAAGTGGAGATGGATTGGACACTCGCTGAGGAGGCCGTTGAGTGACATCGCGCGTCAAGCCCTCGAGTGGAACCCGAAAGGGAAGCGGCGAGTGAGACGTCCAAGGGTGACATGGAGGAGATCGTGTGAGGAGGAGATGAAACAGTATGGAACAACATGGACGCAAGTGAAAAGAACAGCAGAAGACAGAAGCAAGTGGAGACGTGCAGTTGAAGCCCTATGTTCCACTAGGAACCCAAGGGAACAATAATAATAATAATACCAGTGGAGCTAACTTGACGGATTTGCAGTGACATTGTACTACAGTTTCCAAATATAATTTCCAAATTTAAGTTCATAAAATTGCCACTATGTGCTAAATTAAGTCTTTTTGTCCTGAAGTAAAGCTAGTCTGTGCTGAAAATGAGCTGATAGGGCTTAAATAAAGCTGATAAGCAAAACCAGTAGGTTCTGATCTACTCCTGAAAATGTCTAGAAAAAGAACATGGTGTGGATTTAGTGTCAGTCATGCTGAAAATCAGAACTGAGTTCTAGACTGTGCCATTAAAGAGTCTATTTAGGAACAGATTCAGAATTTACTTACTATAGAACGTTGGGATTATTTCAGAATTAGTGAGATTTAATTCAGCATTATGGTAAGCTTGAGAGGAGCAGAACCTGGACTAGAAGGGCTGCATCAAGGCTGATAAGCTACTTCTGAAAATGCGTAGAAGAAGGGCAAGGTGCTGAACTGGTGCCAGTCATGCTGATAAACCAGTGCACAGTTCCAATTTAGGCGAATAATCCGCAACTGTTCTGCCACTCTTTTATCCAACAATGGCAGAACAGTCAAGGAATTTACTTTCTGAGGAGTGTTGCTATATTGGCAGAGTAAATAGTGAATTCGCTCAATGATTGCAGATTAACCATAATCCTTAACTACCAACATAAAAACTGGGAACTGCAGGCTGAGAATAAACTTCATAGTAGCATCCAGTAACAAAAAAATGACCCGCATACTACAAAATAAGCAAAACGTCCAAAAATGCCTTCAAATTTCAATGGAAAACGGATGCACGCGTCTTTCCAGAATCAGAGGTCGCAATTTCAGAGCGAAATCTAACGCTCCGGTCGTTTTCCCGCGCTTGGTTGAATTTCTTCTTCTGAAATATGATATAGTCTTTTTTGAGAAATCCAGGAACCAATATGGCTGAACAGTAAAGAAGAATAGGTAAGATGCTGGAGTTGACAAACTGCAGGAGAAGGGTTTTAGTTTTCCCGGAAGCCTTAACTTCTCAATGTAAAAGTCAGATGAAATATTATTTTTAGAAATCTCTAAAGCATGCATAGACCAGGATAGGTTAGAAGATAGAATCAGTGCAAGATACTTAGCGTCAGACCTGATTTCCATATCTCTATTGTGAATTTTGCAATCGCCATAGAAATTATTAGCTTCACTGAACTTTCTTTTACATCGGAGACTGAAATTAGCAGTCTGACATTTGCAAGCATTTGGTTTTAGGCTATTAGACGAAGACCATTTACTGACTCCTGATGGAAAGCTGTTCATCTTGTTACAGTCTAACTGAGAGAGGACAGACAATGAAATAGTTAGATCGTCCGCTTACTTAACAAAGTTCTTTTCATCAAAGTGAGGCAGGCATGCAAGAAGACAGAAAACAGAAGAGGAAAGAGAACAGCGCTTCATGTGACACCGGTCTCAGTAAGCAATCAAGTGGATGTCTTCCTCCGATATACAGCGTACTGCTTTCCAACTGAGAAGTAAAAATGCAGCCACTTGACAACCTGAAATTCAGTTTGAGTTTCAGTAAGCTTTTCCAAGAAAATTCTCTGGGTACTGAGTCGAATGCAGATATGCAATCTAGGAAGGTGGAGTGAACAAATTCAGACCCATTCACTAATCATATATCAGGCTGAGACGAGTTCTATGGTTTAATAACTGACGCTCGGTGTTTATTTATCTTTATCTATACAACTTATCCAACGTTATGATGATGACAATGACACATTGTATGTAAGTAAATTTAAAATCATCATGAATGAGGAATTGAACCACTTGTAAGTTTTAAAGATAAAGAATTCTCACGTAATAATATTCAGAAATAAGCTAATTCGTTATACCACCAACTTCATGAATGCAAGTAGCAACTTTTGTGTTTAATCATAGTTATGGATACAACATTGAGATGTAAGCCTTTGTTTCTAAAATTTTGAGAAATGACTTCATTTCCATTTGTGCATTTTTTCATTTAATTCACTCGCATATATTTTTCAAACTCAGCAACTTGATGGTGCCACCTCAGTGACTTCGTTGCACAATGAATAGTAGTTTGCTTATAAAACATATTCGATTTGAGAGTTAGAATCTCACATTAAATGCACTAACTATCCATTTTATGCACTGACTAAAATAATGTAGGAATGGATAGGAAATGAGGTTAGCTGTGATCTCTGATGCTTAACTCTTCCTATACAGTGATATGTAATCACATGAAGTGTGTGTGTTTTGCGAAACAGTGTAGAAAGAACTAAAGTAGACAACTAAATTGAACACAAATTGTCTCAGTGACTGACCCTATGCATGAGTTCTTTTGTGAAGAAATCATTGGAATTGTGAGCCATTTACTGTAAAGCATGAGTTTATGTTTGTTTACTTCGCATGGAGGTTCGGAACGCCGTTAATGAGTTCATCTAAACAAACATTTTCTGTCATTTGATTTATGACTGGGGTCAGAGTCGTTTTTTCAACAAGCAGCGTCAATAAAAGCCGTATGACTTCATAACACACAAACAACATTGGCGTTTTTGAAGTCACTTATGATAAACTAAGTAAACTGCAGAACAGTTCACAGGTCTAGGCACTTTTGCAATGCTGTGAAGTGGTTGCTGGTTAAATACATGAACAGCACAATTGCTATATGTTAAATAATATAATAATAATAATAATTCGATATACAATTTAGTATGCCAGCTGTACGTAATATATGTTATCTTTATGATAAAAGAACTATTTCATTGAATTGATCATGGGTTTGTATCAGTTAGAGAACCATTGAAAACCAGGGAGTACTGGACAGTTTTTTCATCCTAGTTTGAAGATCATTGACTGCACGCACCCACTGGGATTCGAACCCAGTACCTTCCGGTTACAACGCAAGCTCGTAAACCATTCAGCCACTGAAACTCGTCTCAATGACTCATGAATTCTAACTTCTACCAATTCGTGATTTAGCGCGACCCTAACCAATGTTGTTGGTGGGACATCCATCCCCACACGTGACATCAATCCTGGATCAACTCGTAAAAACATAACTAACCCTTTACAAAAACTGAACTATGGAAAATATTTCATCGAGGGAAATTCGTGGGAATATTGTATATTGAATTCCACGAATTGTATCCTTCACACGGACGTCATAGGTTGACTGCAGTTACTCATAATGTTAAACTAATCGTTTATGAGTTTCTGTTGTGAGAACCACTTCAAAAAGAACGCATCTGAAGAAAATGCTTCTAAGCCAAAAAACAAATCATTTAACCCTAAAGTGTGTGTGTACTGTAATTTTGAAGACAAAGTGCAGGAAATGAAAGTTCACATTGACTCATTTATCATTTTGAAAATGTGAGAATTCCGGTTACTTAGCATTCAGCAATCTGAAGTGAAAATTCATCAGTTATCCATGAAGTAAAAATATAATTACGAATGAAAGATGCATTTACGCCATCCACTGTGAAACAATCTCCAAAATCAAAGATAAGTTGGTTGGTAGCAGTCAAAAATATTGACATAACATAAACAGAATTTAACTTATTTACACAGCTTCACATTTACACGAAAGTATGAATCGCATAACTACCTGTATGCATTCGACTGCCAACATTACGTCTCAATGTTCAAATTCATTATAAACTACCAGTTTCGGGAGTGAATACTATCTGTCAACCTATAGACAACATTTGAATAGCAAAGCTCTCTTGTAGAACTGAGTATACATCACTGCAAAGCTTCACGTTCGTTATAAATAGAAAGAGAGATTTCTGAATAAAAATCAATCTTTTTCAGAATCTCTTGAAGCTGTCGACATTTCCTCAGGGACTGCTCATTGAATTCATGGATGCACGTTGTACTGTTCTGGTAAAGTCCACTTCACAGCCATCATCATTCCACTGATGGAGAAAGGCTTATTTAATTTCAAACTCTACTTTCATGGATGCCATCAATCTAGACATTTGACCACGCAAATGTCACTTATATTCTTCTTCTTTTACTGGATTATGACAATGAAAATTAAACTTGTCATTGTACGCTACGATTTACTTTTCTCGGATTCTCTTCATTGTAAAAACAAATGTTGAATATAGTGCATATTTCAAAGCTGTTGCAAAGTAATGATTATCGGATCTTACTGTCAGGTAGAGTTCAATTGAGCGTAAAATGTTATTGGACTTTATCATTTTTGGCTTTTATCGATTACCATGTTCTCAGTTGATGGTTAATAAAGTCGAGATTTGTTCAATTGAATGCATGCAGAAAAAGAAGATGAGCGCAGCATTCACGAATTTCAAAATTATGTGTAAAATTCAAAATTCAGTCATCTGCGATTTTCGCCGATATATTGTCGGATGAGCTCGCAGTTTACCTGAATCATTTTCAATTGTATTTGATTCTTGGTCGACCGGATCAATCGCAATTTATGACGATATTTATTTATTAATGACAACAACATTAGTTTCTATCTGATCAATGTCTTTTGTGTTGCGTTGTAGTTATTTTCACTTTACAGATTAAATTTCACATCCATGAAAAGACTGTTTGCTGGTGCGATTCGAAAGCTTCACATTTGGATGGCAGAACATGATTTCACTTTGCCAAACCCTTCTTATTCTAACGATCAAATAGATTTGGTGGATTTGCTCAAACATACCAAAGAGATATTCCTAGTAGTACCGCGTTAACTATACTTTTGATTCTGTTGATGCTGTAAAGTATTTCGTCTGACTGGAAACTGATGATTTCGTTTCATTTATAGATTTTATTTACCGACGTGTATATAGATACAAATATGTAATAATGTTTGTTAAAATAAGAAGAAACACTCACCGAATCAGAATACTAACCGCAAATCTAAAGCAACAAGCTGGGAAAATTGTCATCCATTTAAAGACTCTCTTCAGAAAACGAGTTGAAAGGATTGCATAAACGTTTTATTTGTAGTGCTCACTAACGTGTCACTAACCTCTTAGTGCTATTCTGTGGCTGTTCATTATTATCGGATATCATGAAGAATATCTCATTAGGTTATCCTTCTATTACGTATATATTATTTCATCTTCAACTTGGAATTATGTACGCTAGAGAATATAAACAAGCATTGACCAGTAATCTCCACCGAAGTGCTGTAGTTAAGCGCCTTACAAGCAAACATCCAAAAATTTCACCTGAGGTCAAAAACAGTCAACGGCTTTCAAATGAATCGTCCTATTTTTCATATCTTCCACCTCACAGTATCAACTGATTCCACATGCGCAAATGTCTTTTTCAAACTTCATCTTACAGAAAACCTTTTTCCGGAAGATGCAACCATACATTCAGTCCTCGAGTTTTCGCTTATTGGTATTTCCGTTCATTTTTCCGCTCTAACCACCACCACCACAATGTTTGAAATGCTGTTATAAAATGTTACTGGCGGCGGAAGAGTGGGTGGTGGGGTTTGGAAACAGTGAAATTTGAGCTCGGAATGTATGATAAGCTGTGTGGCGAGGGAGACCACGTCGGAAAAATGTAATTTATAGGTGGAAAAGGAGAGACGAAAATTCAGATTTATGATTACGTCAACTCCATCAAGGGCCTTGGATACAAGAAAGGAGAAATACAGGCAAAATGAGATGTTTGATGGCTCACGAAACGACAGCAGATGGGACTATGGGGATGTTTATATGGTAGGCAGGCAGAGGAGGCACGGCACTAGAGGTTTGACAAAGAATGGGGCGTGTACAATCAGTGAGATATTGACAGAGACACGCGGAAAACTAGGAAATGCTGAGGAATTTGCAGGTATATAAGGATATAGGAGGGGAATGACCAATCAGTGGCCAGCTATTCAGGGTAGATGCACTATGGGTCGATAATTGTAAAGTGCGTATGGAATAAAAAGTAGGTAGTATATTCGGTCAAAAGCTAAATTTGCACAATTTTCAGCAAGGGTAAGAAAGAAGGGAAAGTGGACGAGAAAGTGTGAAAAATTAGTAAAATTGGCCGAAAGCGACCCTTTTAACGAGAAATTCACGCAAGCGTCAGAGTATTGTTTGGAGTCAATCAAACTCTCAGAGTGTGGAGAATACAACTGGAATCAAAATATGGCCGTGAGATACAATGCGAAGCTTAGATTGAGGCGTGAATTTGAAGGTTTTGAATTTCGGGTGAAACACAGGGTAGGAAGGAAAGCTCAAGATTCGCGAAAAGAGAGGCCAAAGGGGTACAATTTAGATATCCTTCGAAAGCGCTCAAGAAGAACAATAGAATAACACAACACAGCGTGTTGATTTCGATGACAGTGTGTGAAGGGGACGGTGTCGATTTCGGGGCAAAATAGGGGAAAAGAGCCATTTATGGCAGCAGATCTGAGAAGAAATGAGGAGATAATGATATATAATGGTGTAGAATATTGAAATACACAATTTGGGATGGAAATCCAATATGGATTTGCCTATGGAAAGCAGATAATCGAAAAAGACTGAAAAACGCCAGTTTCAAATACTGCCAAATTTTACAAGAGTGAGGTGGAGGGTGCCAGGAAGGTAGAAATAGGGGGTAAAAAGGAGAAAAAACTCAAATTATTAAATTTGGGCGTAAATTATTGCAAAAGGAAGCAGGGAAAAAGATTCAGGGAGCTACCAGACGGTCGAATGCAAAGTACAGATTAGCAGAAAACGGTGAAAAATTGGAAAAATTCTAAAAATTCTCAGAAAATTTGTCATCTGATGGAACAAATTGTAGAATTCACAACAAGAGGCTGAAGGTGATCGATAGTGGTCGAAAGAATCAAGGAAAAAGACCAGGTATGACAAATAGCCTGAGAAATCTTGAATTTTATGACACTTAGGGACCTGAAGAGTCAATTTTTTAGGACGAATTCAGTGAAAACACAAAGAGACTATGCAAATTATATACCAAAAGATGCAGAATTTGAAATACAATCACTGTGCGAAAGAATAAAGAAAAGGTTGTCAGTTATAAAAGAGATAGACGTAGAAATGTGGATTCCAAAGGCAGAGACCTGGATGATCAAATATGATTTCTGCACAGAAGACTCAAAAGTATTGAAATTATATATCAAAAGACTCCACCGATGCACCGATGGTATAACGGATTATCTCAAGTTTTGCCTTGATATATGCTGTCCCAAACAAACTCTATTCAAACGTCTCGACCGCTTCTCATCTCCTTATCTCAAACAACTTCGCAGGAAAAAAGAAACTTTATAAAAATCCAAAGACAAGTTAGGACTCAAAAAGATTAATGCTCAGATCAAATCTGAAATCAAAAATCTTAATGCTATCTATAATGATACACTTTTATCATGTAAATCTCCAATCAGTATGTGGAAACTTTTTAATGAAATTACTGGTAATAGTAAGCGTTGTAATACTTTTCCCTCTTATGATGTTAATGCTCTTAATCAGTCTTTTATACGCTATCCTTCTACTTTAACTACTTCTAATGTTACCTATCATGTAGCTGAAAACTTTCATGACTTTAATACTCTCGATGTTCTAAAATGTCTTAAAACACTCAAGCCCTCACGTAGCCTAGGTCCTGATGGTATACCTGCCTATGTTCTAAAACAATGTGCAGATGTGTTGTGTTCTCCAATAACCAACATCCTAAATGCCTCTTTCTCCAAAAATATTGTACCTGATGCATGGAAAGACATCAAAATTGTCCCTGTCCCTAAACCTGGAAACGGTATAGTAATGCATTATAGCATTCCTACTTCTCTAACAGAATGCAGTACACCGTATACAAAGGTAAATCATCCTCTGCTGCACTCACTGAAGCCGGAGTCCCCCAAGGCGCTGTACTCTCCCCACTTCTCTTTTCTTTCTTTCTACATGACTTACCATCTTCAAATGACATTAATTTTGTCAAATACGCTGACGATCTGTCTGTATCTTTGCCTATCAAATGTCAAAGCGACTGCTCTAAACTTAATGGCTTTCTGTCAGAAATCAGCCAGTGGTCCAAGGGAAATGGTCTTACCCTAAACCCCTCCAAATGCCAAACAGTCAATTTCACCTTTAGGCATAAATCCGACCTAAACAAACTGTTTGGCTCTCACAAGGTATGCAACATAGACGGCACTGAAATAGAAACTAAATCGGAAATTAAATACCTAGGTGTCATTCTATCTGCTGATCTCTCCTGGTCGTCTCATATCTTAGCAATTTCTAAGAAAATATTCCGTCTCACCTACTACATTAAGAAGTTAAAACATTCTGGTATTACCCAACCCTTACTCCTACAATTCGTTAATTCTCGCATCCTGCCTATTATTCTCTATTGTTCCCCCTTAGTTTTTCCCAACCTACTGAAGAAAGACTATGACATATTACGCAGGATGTTAAATGTTGTCAGCAGAGTAAGCAACGTGCCACTTAACCAGCTTGTTAATATTTTGGTTGACAGGCACATGGACTCATGTGAAAAATGGGCCAAATCCATTTTATCTAACTCACACCACCCTCTTCACTCACAACTCTCCCCTTGCATCTCATCAGGTAAAACAAGAAGCCAATATAGAAAACTATATGCTCGCACCAGCAAGTACAAAAACTCAACCATACCCTACTTAGCTCGTGTTCTGTGTGATAAAGAAAGCATTAGGCGTGACACCTATAATTCATTAAATAGTCATTAGTACAACTGGATCTCCTCTTTCCAACCCACTTCATCAATAGGTACAACATTTTCTTCCTTTCTGTTCCTTTTCTCCCTCTTCTTTTTCCGTTATGTGCTGCTTTGTCTCTTTCTCTCGCTCACGCCAGTTAATAAGAAAGCACCCACTTTTCTAACACCTTCAAACACTGTTTCAGCTTTACCTTTGCTACTGACATGTCAATGTATTGTTGTAATAATGAACTGTGGTTTCCTCAATCTATGTAGAATTCTATTTATTGATAATGTACTAACTGGATGCAATACTGTTGTAAAAATGCTGAGAATTCCATTCTGTATCACAAGTACTGTTTTGGAATAAAGCAAATTATTATTATTATGATTATTATTATTAAATAGTAAGAGGAAACTGAATAAAACAAACCGCCATATAAAAATGCGCACAAATATAAAAAACCTATGAAAAATAACCTATGAAGATGCAAAAAAACCCACCATAACTGTCAAAAACACCAACTACGCAAAAATCGAGGACAAAACTATTTACAAGTTTAATAAATCAGTAGAAAAATATGAAAAACACCGAATAAAAGGAAAATCAGTGGGAGACTCACCGCATTGAGCCTGGAATATCCGATAAATTATTTGATAGGTATGTTAATACAATAAATCCAATGGAAGGAAGTGTGTATAAAGTTTTAGTAGACACAGAATGTGAAAATCAAGCAATTTTTAGCAGTTTTCATGTGTTAATATGCACAGGAAAATCGATATAAACAGATTTTGATTGTCCGTTGGTTAGCAAGCTTCCTATTGATCTAAAATACAAGTTAAAGTGGCAATCATTTTATTTTGACACGGAAATGTACAGTCAGTTTGATATAAGGCTTACCTTACCATAATATAATGGAGTGTTAATTTTTTTTTGTGTGTGAGTGTGGTGTGATAGTCACACGCTATTTGGATGCATTGGTGGTATTTAAAGTACATTGAGATAACACAAAAGATTGAGCGAAGAAATATTTACTTTTCAATTAGATCCTCTTCTCTGGCTCTACTCTAATATATATAGCATTTTTACAATACACAACAATTTACCAAACAAGTGGTGATATGTTTGTTAACAATATTTAAACAGTGTCGAAATGTCAATGGGTAGATAATTAACGCAGAAAATCAATACACATTTAAAAAAGTAGAAATGGATAGAATAAATTAATTTT
Source organism: Trichobilharzia szidati (assembly GCA_944472155.2). Lineage (NCBI taxonomy): Eukaryota > Metazoa > Platyhelminthes > Trematoda > Strigeidida > Schistosomatidae > Trichobilharzia > Trichobilharzia szidati. Next base: position 3,376,983 of record OX235276.1, read on the forward strand.
ACAAGAATAACACGTAATTAAAGATGAAGCGGTCAAAATAAAAATAAAATAAAATAATTTGGACAATTATAATTTAATAGGGGGAGGGGAGCGACGTAGTCCTGTCTTGTAAGGATGGCCACGGTAAGCAAAGTGGCTGTACAAATTTCTTCTGTACACATAGGCTTGGCTTCTTAAGGTGGATGTATGTATGTATGAGATGTATGAGAATGTCTACTAAGTGAATATAAATTAACAATAATTTTGATGCATTTATTATAAGTCCAAAATAAGATGTGTGCATTTTTGCTTACTAGGCGAATATATTCAACTACAATTTGTTAACATTTAAAGTGTCTTTAATTAGGACATATAGATGATATATGTAGTATGTATTAACTGATCCACTTTTTTAAGTTGTCAGTTTAGTGACCTGTGGGATTTGTGCATATTAGGTCAGCATAAATCAATTAAATTTACTAGGTCACAGCATTGGTTTATGAGCACTGAAATATATACTATTATTCATTCACTTTAAATTATAATGTTGTGTTCGTTAGACATTTTTAAAACCATTACATGACGTTACAAAATACTCCTGCAGCCTCTACTTCACGAAATGTGTCATCTACATTGTCTGATGTAATGGCTATATTCCAAAGAATAATGCTTAGTTGTATGTTTTATACGTGGGTGCAAATTAAGCAAGCTTTTGATACATTTATGAAGGTAGCAACTAAATTGTTCATTATTTCTTTGAAAGGAATCCAACACATCCTATCGGATTGATTCAGGTAAAAACGACCCATCTGGCCCTATGGAATATAAGTTTGTGAGGTATGAATGCACTTTTGGAGGTATAGTATAGTAAGCTTGGGACGCTTAAAAGACCAACTTTGCAACAATTCTCAGCAAAATCTAACCAACGCGTCAATAATGCCTTTCTACGGTAAATGAATATTTTATCTACTTGAAGTGAACCCAATATGTACTGAAATAACCCTGGTTCTTCTAAAAAGCTACTATATTTGGGTCTCGCCTACTCAGGAACATTCTGCCTGCCCACCTGTACGATAATTATAGGAAATTTTCCCTAGCAGTATACTAACTTTCGAATACCAAATACAGCCGATTGTTTTTGGATGCCGTTCGGAAAGATTTGAGTAATTTCTTACTGCAATATGAGAACTGTTTCGGAAATGAGCATATTGTTTACAATATTTATTCTCTGAAACATATAGTGGATGACGTCGAGCTGCATGGGCCGTTAGAAGGATTCAGTGCATTTCCCTTGGAATCCTATATGCACATGATCAGACAGTCCGTGTACTGTGGATATTCTGTCGCTAAGCAGGCAGCTCAGCGTTATGTTGAACACGTGCACTTAATGAAAAGTACAGGTGTCAAGCATGTACCTAAAGAAGCAAGTACTAAGGGCATTAAGTTTAGCAAAGGAAAGTTAACTTATCTGAACACCATATTTACTTCTTATTCTCCGGACAATGTAATCTTGGCCTCAGCTAAACCGGGGAATATAGTTGAAATGGAAAGTGAAGATAGGATACGCTTTCAACCCTACTGTGATTTAAGTGATGATTTTACTTCACCATTTAAATCAAGGAATTTAGGGACATTCGGATGTTCGAAATTCAGTCACGAGATATAAGGTTCAATAATGAAGTACTTATTTCTGTAGCGACCAACTGATGACATAGAGAGAGGTTGGTGACATAATGGATTAGGCCACGAGATCGTACTTTCATAATTTGGAAGATCGTATCCAAAGTCGTAACCTGAAGAAAGGAATTCAGGTAATATTGGTAAACGCCCGCTTCGTTTTATAAGTCAACGTTAAGTGAACATGTAGTAATCACAACATTGTTTTTATTTCTAGGCGAATGGAGAAGATAGCAGGGGATATGACAGTGGCAGTTATGTAAGAAAACTTTTCTAAATGTATATGCTGAGAATATGATGAGCACAATGTTTCATCAACTAATATTTTATTTTGCTTATATACAGGATGCTACCAGTGGACCTAACTTGACGGATTTGCAGAGACATTGTACTACAGTTTCCAAATATAATTTCCAAATTAAAGTTCAAAAATTTCCACTATGTGCTAAATTAATTCTTTTTGTCCTGAAGTAAAGCTAGTCTGTGCTGAAAATGAGCTGATAGGGCTTAAATAAAGCTGATAAGCAAAACCAGTAGGTTCTGATCTACTCCTGAAAATGTCTAGAAAAAGAACATGGTGTTGATTTAGTGTCAGTCATGCTGAAAATCAGAACTGAGTTCTAGACTGTGCCATTAAAGAATCTATTTAGGAACAGATTCAGAATTTACTTACTATAGAACGTTGGAATTGATAGGATCCCACACTCTTTGTTATTGTTCAATTATTTTAACGACTGTTAATCTCGCATATGTGGTATATCATCATTTCCCACGCATTTTTTTATTGACTATTACGACAAATTATTTGAAATACTGTTAGCTGTCTGTATTGGTTGTAAAAATGTATAAATACTATTTCCTAAATAAGTTTCTTTGTCGTAGTTTGACGTAGTTCTTGTACTACAATACACAGTCACAGACCAGACTTTGTCTTTTGATATTTGCGTGGTTCGCTGAATCGAAAGGTACCAGAAGCAGATAGGCATATTAGTCAGGCGCAGACAGAACAAGGCGACAACGTCCTCATCTAATTCCCCTACGCTACAGTTATAACAAATTGGCGACGGGGTTTACTTTAATTCATTGCAGTTACAACAGGAATTATTTCAGAATTAGTGAGATTTAATTCAGCATTATGGTAAGCTTGAGAGGAGCAGAACCTGGACTAGAAGGGCTGCATTAAGGTTGATAAGCTACTTCTGAAAAGGGCAAGGTGCTGAATTGATGCCAGTCATGCTGATAAACCAGTGCACAGTTCCAATTTAAGCGAATAATCCGCAACTGTTCTGCCACTGTTTCATCCAACAATGGCAGAACAGTTAAGGAGTTTACTTACTGAGGAGTGTTGCTATATTAGCAGAGTAAATAGTGAATTCGCTCAATGATTGCAGATTAACCATAATCCTTAACTACCAACATAAAAACTGGGAACTGCAGGCTGAGAATAAACTTCATAGTAGCATCCAGTAACAAAAAAATGACCCGCATACTACAAAATAAGCAAAACGTCCAAAAATGCCTTCAAATTTCAATGGAAAACGGATTCACGAAAACATATAACCAGCAGACGCGGGGAACCCATCACGAACTTGAAAATGACTATAGCGTCTTTCCAGAATCAGAGGTCGCAATTTCAGAGCGAAATCTAACGCTCCGGTCGTTTTCCCGCGCTTGGTTGAATTTCTTCTTCTGAAATATGATATAGTCTTTTTTGAGAAATCCATGGACGAATATTGGTGAACAGTAAAGAAGAATAGGTAAGACGCTGGAGTTGACAAACTGCAGGAGGAGGGTTTCAGTTTTGCCTGAAAGCCTTAACTTCTCAATGTAAAAGTCAGATGAAATATTATTTTTAGAAATCTCTAAAGCATGCATAGACCAGGATAGATTAGAAGATAGAATCAGTGCAAGATACTTAGCGTCAGACCTGATTTCCATATCTCTATTGTGAATTTTGCAACCGCCATAGGAATTATTAGCTTCACTGAACTTTCTTTTACATCGGAGACTGAAATTAGCAGTCTGACATTTGCAAGGATTTCGTTTAAGGCTATTAGACGAAGACCATTTGCTGACTCCTGATGGAAAGCTGTTCATCTTGTTACAGTCTAGCTGAGAGTGGACAGACAATGAAATAGTAAGATCGTCCGCTTACTCAACAAAGTTCTTTTCATCAAAGTGAGGCAGGCATGCAAGAAGACAGAAAACAGAAGAGGAAAGAGAACAGCGCTTCATGTGACACCGGTCTCAGTAAGCAATCAAGTGGATGTCTTCCTCCGATATACAGCGTACTGCTTTCCAACTGAGAAGTAAAAATGCAGCCACTTGGCAACCCGAAATTCAGTTTGAGTTTCAGTAAGCTTTTCCAAGAAAATTCTCTGGGTACTGAGTCGAATGCAGATATGCAATCTAGGAAGGTGGAGTGAACAAATTCAGACCCATTCACTAATCATATATCAGGCTGAGACGAGTTCTATGGTTTAATAAATGACGCTCGGTGTTCATTTATCTATACAATTTATCCAACGTTATGATGATGACAATGACACATTGTATGTAAGGAAATTGAAAATCATCATGAATAAGGAATTAAACCACTTGTAAGTTTTATAGATAAAGAATTCTCACCTAATAATAGTCAGAAATAATCTAATTCGTTATGCCACCACCTAAATGAATGCAAGTAGCAACTTTTGTGTTTAATCATAGTTATGGATACAACATTGAGATGTAAGCCTTTGTTTCTAAAATGTTGAGAAATGACTTCATTTCCATTTGTGCATTTTTTCATTTAATTCACTCGCATATTTTTCAAACTCAGCAACTTGATGGTGCCATCTCAGTGACTTCGTTGCACAATGAATAGTAGTTTGCCTATAAAACATATCCGATTTGAGAGTTAGAATCTCACATTAACTGCACTAACTATCCATTTGATAGGATCCCACACACTTTGTGATTGTTCAATTATCTTAACGACTGTTAATCTCGCATATGTGGTATATCATCATTTCCCACGCATTTTGTTATTGACTATTACGACAAATTATTTGAAATACTGTTAGCTGTCTGTATTGGTTGTAAAAATGTATAAATACTATTTCCTGAATAAGTTTCTTTGTCGTAGTTTGTCGTAGTTGTTGTACTACAATACACAGTCACAGACCAGCTTTTGTCTTTTGATATTTTGCGTGGTTCGCTGAATCGGAAGGTACCAGAAGCAGATAGGCATATTAGTCAGGCGCAGACAGAACAAGGTGACAACGTCCTCATTTAAATTCCCCTACAGTTACAACAAATTGGCGACGGGGTTTACTTTAATTCATTGAGGTTATAACAAGCAAGCGTCGAAGGGTTTTATTCTGTTCAGGGCAGCTATAGAACATTTTTGACTGTGTTAATTACAATCCAATTACAGGCGAAGTTCAACAATAGAGTCACAAGGTTGTAAATGTTCCAATGACCCTGAACGCATGCTAGTCATTGGTTGAGGAAGCTCACCTATATTCTAGCGCGAATAATTGTGCATACTGGTAAGCGACACTGAATTAATTGTCTTCTAGGAACTGTCCTTGAAAAGTTGAAACTGTCTTTGATGATTGGTTGTTTTTGGTGTCGAAAACTTAACTTTGCCTGAATATCTGGTTTCTATCCAATTACTGCGTGCCAGAGCGAATAACGTTTGGGTACATCATCATAGAGTGAACCATTCGAATGATTCTGTCGACCCTGTCATACTCATAATAATTCCATCGAAGGTTTCTGGGGAAGACTGAAAAATAGAATCTGAGCTATCAACGGATCACAAAACGAAGTTATTTTCAGTCATTTGAATGAATATATGTATAGAAATTGGTTTAATTTATAAACTGAAACTCCTCTTAATAATTGGAACATTTTTTATCTCATATTAGAGAAAAGTACCCTGTTTGATTTTTTTCATGCTTATTTTTGTAAAAATACGTAAAATTTTTTGCAAAAATCATCCCTTTTTCTGATTAGTTGGTTCAAGGTCACTTGTGCGTTCGTTCCTTGGGACTCTATTGTAGAACTTTGCCCAATTACAATGTCTATCTCTCTGGACGATCTCAAATCTATCTTGCAGCAGCAGCAAGTTCAGAATGAAGCAGCTCAACAAAAATTAATCGAAGCTGTCACTCAGAAGCTGTCCATTCAAGTTCCATCAACATCTCACTCAGACAAATATGAAAGCATCTCAAATTCCATCAGTGAGTTTAACTACGACCCAATATCTGGTCTCGTATTTGATGCATGGTTCAATCGTTATGAAGACGGTTTCCGTATTGAATGCTACATGTTTGATGATGCTGCCAAAGTCCGATTGTTACTAAGAAAACTTGGTACTGTTGAGCACAACAGATATGTTAACCTCATTTTGCCTAAGAACCCACGTGATTTATCATTCGATGAGACAGTCACCGTTTTATCACAGGTGAACAGGTATCCATGTTTAATATTCGGTATCACTGTTTTCAGTTGACAAAAATGCCTTCCGATGATTATGTCACTTACGCTGGCAAAGTGAACAAGGAATGCGAAAGGTTCAAACCACACGAAATGACATCAGATCAGTTCAAGTGTTTGATTTTTATTTGTGGGTTGAAGAACCCAGAAGATACTGACATAAGAACTCGACTTCTGTCACTCGTGGAACAAGACCCGAAAATGACTTTACAAATGGTGACAGCAGAATGCCAACGCTTAATCAACTTGAAGCACGACACTGCTATGGTGGAGTGCAAACGACAATCGTCTAAATTTGGTTCAATTAAAACAGTGAAAAGTCCTCCAATCACCGTTAAGCACACAGCACGTCAGTCCCAGAATTCAGCTAAACCTCCTTCAGTGTGCTGGCACTGTGGTTCGTGGCATTTTGTCAAGTTCTGTCCTTTCAAGAAACATAAATGCCGTAATTGTCACCGTTTTGGACATAAAGAGGGTTAGTGTCCACCACAGAAAAATTCTTCGGTGAAGAACAGAAGTAGTCAATTCAAGCCGAAACAATCTCCTCGAGTACAGACCATTTTCACAACTTCCAAAGTCGTTTTCGCCAGCAAACGTAAGTACATTACACTACGTATTAACCGCAAATCTATTCGTCTTCAGTTAGATACGGCATCCGATATCACTACGTGGCGCAAACTTGGGTGCCCACAGATTCTGCCGACCGAGCATGTCGCTAAGAATACCTCTGGAGATATACTGAAACTCGTGGGTGAGATAAATTGCCAGGTTCAGTTTGGTGAGCAACAGTTCAATGGTGTATGTTACGTCACAAACTACCATGATTTGAATTTGCTTGGTCTTGACTGGTTTGACAAGCTCCATATCTTCAATGTACCATTAAATTCAGTATGCTCTAATGTTTCGTCCTCACCAAAGAACGTTGTTCCCGGACATGTATCTGATCAGTCTCTCTTGCAACGCCTGCGTGCTTATGCAAAACCGAAGGGGGAGGGAACGACAGAAAAAATTTTGAATAGATCTTTGCTGCATTATCGTACGACGACAATTCCTTCCACAGCCGGAAGCCCGAGACGCAGATCACACTCTATCCAGTACCACGCGAAGGTCAACTCGACAAAGAAGAGCTCCAAAACCTTTTCAAATAGATCCAAAAGCAAGTCCTACACTTTCAACGGGGAGAGGTGATAGGATCCCACTCACTTTGTTATTGTTCAATTATCTTAACGACTGTTAATCTCGCATATGTGGTATATCATCATTTCCCACGCATTTTTTTATTGACTATTACGACAAATTATTTGAAATACTGTTAGCTGTCTGTATTGGTTGTAAAAATGTATAAATACCATTTCCTAAATAAGTTTCTTTGTCGTAGTTTGTCGTAGTTGTTGTACTACAATACACAGTCACAGACCAGCTTTTGTCTTTTGATATTTTGCGTGGTTCGCTGAATCGGAAGGTACCAGAAGCAGATAGGCATATTAGTCAGGCGCAGACAGAACAAGGTGACAACGTTTACATTTAATTCTGCTACAGTTATAACACCATTTTATGCACCGACTAAAATAATGTAGGAATGGATAGGAAATGAGGTTAGCTGTGATCTCTGATGCTTAACTCTTCCTATACAGTGATATGTAATCACATGAAGTGTGTGTTTTGCGAAACAGTGAAGAAAGAACTAAAGTAGACAACTAAATTAAACACAAATTGTCTCAGTGACTGACTTCATGCATGAGTTCTTTTATGAAGAAATCATTGGAATTGTGAGCCATTTACTGTAAAGCATGAGTTTATGTTTGTTTACTTCGCATGAAGGTTCGACACGCCGTAAATGAGTGTTCATCTAAACAATAACCCACATGTTACTAGTTTGCTGGGTTGGCTGGCTGGCTATTCATCAAATATGCTGCAATAAAAATGTGTGTTTACTCCAGTTAGTTAGTTCCCATCTAATCGTAATCGTATGATCTGTGAATAATAACGAAGCGACATGTCGTTGACATTCCCCCTATAATAATAATCACAATGATAATAATAATGATCACAATAATTAGGAATAAGGATACGAATAAGTTCAACCAGTTTTGCAAATACAAAATAATTCATTAGTACAAGATTGAAAGCAGAGTGGAAGTGAAACAAGTGTTCGTCAAAGTCACAAACATACTCTATAGTACTACTTTGATTATTATTATTATTATTTTATTATTATCATTAACGTGAGAAACAGAATGTGGTCAAGTCTGAGTAATGTTTATCTTTGCATAAATTAGATGTCAAGTTAGTTGAGACGATGTAGTCACATGATAGTCATCATGTGGTGTTAGACATAGTTCTGACAGACAGCGTGAGAGTGGAGGTAGGATACTGGATTGATAGCCTGTAACACTGTTAACATTGGTCGTGGTGGTGGTGGTTGCTGGTGGTGTTGGCATTGGTCATCTATCTATCTATCTACATGTCTAATTAACAATGTCTCTTCATTTCTTTCCTTCTCTCTCAATCTATCTATGCATAGAATAAAGCATATGTTGTATACGGCTACTTCGTTTCAATATGGTGACAAGTATCCTGCATTGTGTTCTTCTTTCTCGTATGAATGAGGAGAATGCAGTGCGACTAATAGACTAACACAAGGTGGTTGTGGTGGTGGAGGTGATGATGATGGTGTGTGAAGACGACCTAGTCTAGTCTAGCCAACCCTTTCCAGTCTACTCTGGTCTAATCTAGTCTAGTCATCACCCAGTGAGTGTGCTGTCAACGTCTGTTATATTGATTTGCAAATTCTCATCAATCAGACGTGATCTGGATGAAAATGCCTTCTACAGTAAGTGTATTAAAAGATAAATAAATAAATGTGAGTAGATGGATCAGATGTATCAGACGAACAACTGACTGTATTGTTCATGCAAACTACCCTAAACATTTATCTTGTTGTATGTGCTCCTTGCAAAGTTGGTTGATTCTCGCTTCACGACTGACACAATTTCTTTGATGAATGCCAACGGCCAGCTTGCTGTGAATTTTGCAATGAATATACGATTTAGCAGCTTCATCTAACTTTCTTTTACATCGGTGAATTGTCTGGTATCGTTAAAGTCTTTCGTGAATTGAGAGGAACCTTTCCATAGATTCTGGAAAGGGAGAGGTAATAGCAAAAGTTCTTAATGTTATACATGACTCAGGTAAAGGAACAATATTAATGTCCTACAAACGGCTGGCCCGACATTTCTGGGAAAATATCCATTATATATGTCCATGAGAGGATAAAATAGGATATCTGCACATTTTTTAGGAATAAGGATAGGCAAACAATCTGGGTTTAGGCTAAAAGAAGGGTTCATCGACTGGAGACATTTCAGAACGAAGAGAACACGAAGTTCAGCAAAGATTTTTTTGACGATTTCATTTTCAAAAGCTGTACGATCACATTTCAATACATAGTTTTACATGGATACAAACAGGACGAAGGACAGACTCTCACATATGACCAATTCAATGTGCATATACCAGTTCACCTGCTCATGCGTAGCTAGGTACACAGGTCGTTGTATGCGCATCCTTTCGAAACGTGTTAGAGAACATTACCAAGCGTGGCTGCAAAGAGGAGGCACAGGTTCAATCAGAAGTGCCGTTATTGAACATGTGATCAACACCTCCTACTACTTCTCAACTGATTCTTTCAAAGCAATTTACAAAGTCAACAGAAACCTACCAAAAGCAGTATGTTTCGGACTTCTGTGTTCTGCAGAAGCCTTCTCAATATGCATTAGGAAGGCGGAGCTGTGTGTTCAAAAAAGAGATTAGTCCTACCTCCATAACTACAGTGGACCTATTTCTATATGTTCCCTTATCTTCCTTTAATTCTTCTGTCGTTCTCTTTTTCTTTTTGATCTTTTTTCGTTCACTGAGTGTAAGATTCTTACTCTCTCAGTCTTCATTCGATTCACCCCATTTTTTCAGTTATAAAAACAGTCATTTTTAGTTTGTTTCCGTGCTTTTCCTGTTCACATTTATATTTCGTTTGAAACAACTGTTTTGCAATTTCAGCTAAATCCTATGCAATTTTTGTGTTTCTGAGGCTCTTGTAACCTATATTAATACCTCCTTACTTCCATTATTATTATTTCAATTTTGTTTCCATTCCCATTTTTACACACTTGTTAGCCCTTCCAATCGTATGTAATTTCCTTTCTAAGCCTCTCGTAAAAGCCATTTCTAGTTGAAAATAATTATCACCTTCTATTCACCGTCGTAATTATGTGAAATCAAACATAAGACACACAAGACATGTGTAGCGTAGAGACATCAAATGAATAGGGAATACTGTTGTAATACTGGAAGTCATTAGATGCATAAAGGCGTGAGTTATTTAATATGCATAAAATAGACATGCAAATACTGCAGTTGTTGATCATAAAATTAATAAATATTGGATAACATCATATGATTCAACGGCATATTGGAAATAAACAAAAATTGTTTCTTTGCTCATTGTCGATCGAACAGTCTGTTTGATGATGTCACTGCATATTAACGGATTAGTGAAATAACCATCAAGCCTAAGTTACCACATTTAGATGGCGTTCAACAACATATAAACTTGCAACTGGCTAGATAATGCGACTTTAGCGTATCGAGTAGTACAGAATTATTATTCAACTTGCTAAATCCTACTTAGTTTTTACTATGTGTTATTGCATAGAAGCAGACACGAAATCTCACGAATGACTAAAGGAACAGTCTCATAATATTATAGTAAATCTCCATTCCACTAACCAAGCTAACACGCAATAATCCGAATTCACTTAATACAAAAGCTCATAGTATAGCGACGCAGTGAAAAATGTCTAGAGGAAGTAGAAATGAAGAGTATATTGAACATTTCATTAGCTCACAAAAGAAAATTCTGATGATGCATGTGAGCGTTGTTAGTTTGACCGAATGATATTTCCTCTGATTTCATATTCGACAACCTCCGTATACCTCAAAAAATAAAGATGGTGTTCTAAGTACTTTCATTATTTCTAATAGGAAGCTGTATTACGTGTTAGTAGCTGTCGTTTTTGTTCTGAATAGTTTACTTTCACTGAGTTAGTGTGGACTATACAGAAAATCTGATCTCTTCATCCCCAGTCGTCTCAATTCAGTGGTACGCCGAATCTACCTTACACCCTGACTTTCGGAATTTACGTTCTCGTCAGTTACATCTCAATTACTGGCTCTTTCTCCATTATTTTTGTCATGGTGTCACTACTCACTAGACTCGTTTTCCTCACACACGTTTTTTCAAGTAATTCCTTTAATTCACGATTTTTACCTGTTAACTTGCAGCAACTGACATTCACATAAATGTACCAAACAAAATTTAGTTATGTTCCATGAACATAAAGTGAAGTTCGACTTTACAAATTCTACGTGACCATTATATATTTGAGAATTTTCATATGGTTCACAATTATTTGTCAAATCATATCTGAGATCGTGGAATATACCCATTAGGCATAAGAACGAAGAAGAAAACATATCTTGTCGGAGACTTCATCTCCGAACACTGTACAATCGCGGTTAAATACACAATTTTACATAGATAAAATGTTTACTTGATTCCACATAATTACGAGGTTGAATAAAAGGTTTCAATTATTTTCCACTGGATATGGTTTCCGAGAGGCTTAGAAACAAAAGTAACATGGGATAAAAACGAATTCCAGTTGTTTAAAAATGAGCATGGAAACAAATTCAAGTAATAATTTTCAAATTTCAATGGAAATTAGACGGTGTGAATATATATATTAGAAGAGCCTTAGAAACAAAGATTGCACAGAACCACGATTCAATTGTAAAATAGTTATTCGAAACGAATTATAAATGTGAGCATAGAAACAAACTGAAAATAACTGTGTTTATAACTGAGAAAATTGCATGAATTGAATGAAGATAAAGAGAGAAGAATCACGAAGAAAAAATTCAAATGAAACAACATAGAACGGATAATAAGGGGAGACACTGAACTGGATCGATGGTAGTTGTATAGGTTGGACTAATCTCTTCTGAACACAGCCGTGAATTCTCGATGCATATTGAGAAGGCTTCTGCAGCACAGAGAAGTCCGAAACATACTGCTTTCGGTAGGTTTCTGTTGACTTTGATGATTACTTTTAAGGAATCAGTTGAGAAGTCGTGAGAGGTGTTGATCAGATGTTCAATAATCACACTTCTGATTGATTCGGTTCCCCTCTTTTTGCAGCAATGCTGAGTAACGTTCTCCAACACGTTTCGAAAGGACGCGTATACAAACGACCTGTGTACGTAGCTACGCACGAGCAGGTGAACTGGTATATGCACATTGAATTGTTCATTTGTTTGGCTTATAAGATTTTCGAATTGAATATACTTGTGAAATCTGTTGCTGTTAAGACTTACGTCACAGAATTTCAGTAAACGAGATCGAGCTTCTAGTTGTATCATTGATAAACAAAACTGAAGAGTATCTGAAGACAAACTTATAGGGGTCTCTGGGGAACTTCTTCTGAACTTCGACTGGTTTCAGGCGTTTGTTCAAATTCGACGTTACATTTTGAGCTCTTTTGTTCGGCGCCGGCGTAACACACTTGCCATACGGAATTCTCAGATACCTTACTTGCGTAACAGTCCACTGTTTAATAGAGCCACAATTCAAACTAAATGAAAAGTTTCAAAACAAAGCAAAAACCCAATGCTGAAGTGTATATGTTCCAATCATTTTGTATTTGTTATAATTTGTTGTTATAATTTGACCATCCCATCTCCTGTTGTTCAAATTTGAAACAAGGTGGAGAATGAACAGAAAGTCGGGAGTAGTAAACATCTGTTCAGTTTAAGTTAGACATTACTCGATGCCATGCATCCATCGAGGTTAAATTTAAGTGAAGTTCGAATTCATGGGACGAAATTGGGTCTTGTTAGTTGAATGCTCTACAAAGATACTTCCAACGGTATGGTCATGATTTCGAACCCTGTTGGGTACGTTTCGCTGGAGTTTCCGAAAACCGGATGAAGCAGCTGTCCAATATTTACTGGTATTCATTGATTTTCTGAATGATATCAGTCGTTTAATAAACTAGAAATTATTCATGTTATATGTTGTTACGTAGCATTATTCAATTAGGGTACATGATACTAGAAATACTCAGAAGGAGAAATAAAAACTTACCGAATCCCTTTTCAGTTTCGACTGAATAAAAAATCTGATATCAATTTCACATACTTTTGAAGTAACAATGAAAAAAACATATTTGTTTAATTTCACACTGATTTCTAAAAACACTGCTAGGGAACGGAGAATTCGCTCTTTCACATCGAATCGCAAATGGCAAAGTAAACATCAAAAAACTTAATTTTAGATTTTTCAAACGAATATAGTAAAACCACTCACATTTCTCCACTGATGTGAATATATTTTACGAAACCTAGACCAAATAACCGAAGATATAGATTGCTTTTAGCAGCACTCAAAACAACTGTTCGCTTTTGACGACGGAGACGTGTACACGTTTTCGGATGTGTAATTCATATCAGTTTTATTTCATGCCAAACCAACTTTAGTGGAATACTATTGCAGGACAGACAAATCTACTTGTGGTTTACTCGATCAGGTGATTTTCCTTATCCTGAAAAAACATTTGCCGAGACATTCACAAAAGGAGACGAAACGCTTTGTAACATGAAATCTGACAACATTCGCCGAGTAAGCAAAAAAACGGATAATGGTGAGAATAATCGATCACGGAACTCATGAATATTGTGTAATTAAATCTGTTTGACCTCTATTTCAACTGTTTAACCTCTATTAAAACAAGTTTCCTCTTGATAATGGTGGAAGTTTGAAGAAGTCTGCGATTTCGCCTTTCAAATATATAACAAAGCATCATCATCGCCTTCAACTGTTTTCATCAATGAATCGATAATAAGCATCCAGCATAAATCATGTTTCTTGAAATTTTATTTTTGACTGGTACACAGATATCTTCGTTTTCTTGGAAATTGTGAAATAGTTGAAATGAGACCGCCAGAAACATTTTATAACAGCATTTCAAACATTGTGGTGGTGGTTAGAGCGGAAAAATGAACGGAAATACCAATAAGCGAAAACTCGAGGACTGAATGTATGGTTGCGTCTTCCGGAAAAAGGTTTTCTGTAAGATGAAGTTTGTAAAAGACATTTGCGCATGTGGAATCAGTTGATACTGTGAGGTGGAAGATATGAAAAATAGGACGATTCATTTGAAAGCCGTTGACTGTTTTTGACCTCAGGTGAAATTTTTGGATGTTTGCTTGTAAGGCGCTTAACTACAGCACTTCGGTGGAGATTACTGGTCAATGCTTGTTTATATTCTCTAGCGTACATAATTCCAAGTTGAAGATGAAATAATATATACGTAATAGAAGGATAACCTACTGAGATATTCTTCATGATATCCGATAATAATGAACAGCCACAGAATAGCACTAAGAGGTTAGTGACACGTTAGTGAGCACTACAAATAAAACGTTTATGCAATCCTTTCAACTCGTTTTCTGAAGAGAGTCTTAAAATAGATGAGAATTTTCCCAGCTTGTTGCTTTAGATTTGCGGTTAGTATTCTGATTCGGTGAGTGTTTCTTCTTATTTTAACAAACATTATTACATATTTGTATCTATATACACGTCGGTGAATAAAATCTATAAATGAAACGAAATCATCAGTTTCCAGTCAGACGAAATACTTTACAGGATCAACAGAATCAAAAGTATAGTTAACGCGGTACTACTAGGAATATCTCTTTGGTATGTTTGAGCAAATCAACCAAATCTATTTGATCGTTAGAATAAGAAGGGTTTGGCAAAGTGAAATCATGTTCTGCCATCTAAATGTGAAGCTTTCGAATCGCACCAGCAAAAAGTGTTTTCATGGATGTGAAATTAAATCTGTAAAGTGAAAATAACTACAACGCAACACAAAAGACATTGATCAGATAGAAACTAATATTGTTGTCATTAATAAATAAATATCGTCATAAATTGCGATTGATCCGATCGACCAAGAATCAAATACAATTGAAAATGATTCAGATTAACTGCGAGCTCATCCGACAATATATCGGCGAAAATCGCAGATGACTGAATTTTGAATTTTACACATAATTTTGAAACTCGTGAATGCTGCGCTCACCTTCTTTTTCTGCATGCATTCAATTGAAGAAATCTCGACTTTATTAACCATCAACTGAGAACATGGTAATCGATGAGGGCCAAAAATGATAAAGTCCAATAACATTTTACGCTCAATTGAACTCTACCTGACAGTAAGATCCGATAATCATTACTTTGACGTCCTTAATTCTAGCAACGCCTAATGCATTACGCATTATGTACGTTTGAAAACTTTGTCAGTTTCAAAGTCTTTTCATCTGTAGGAAAACTAAAACATACTTTGACCTTCATTTTTTCAGCCACTCTCCTATATACGAGCCAAAAGTTGACTGTATAAATGTTCAACCACTTATGTAATGGAACACAGTTTTTAGCTTTGCTAGAGATCTGTGGTTGCAGCCAGTGAAGATCAGGAAAACAAACCGACATTGCAACAGCTTTGAAGTATGCACTATATTCAACATTTGTTTTTACAATGAAGAGAATCCGAGAAAAGTAAATCGTAGCGTACAATGACAAGTTTAAGTTTCATTGTTATAATTCAGTAAAAGAAGAAGAATATAAGCGATATTTGCGTGGTCAAATGTCTAGATTGATGGCATCCATGAAAGTAGAGTTTGAAATTAAATAAGCTTTTCTCCATCAGTGGAATGATGATGGCCATGAATTGGACTTTACCAGAACAGTACAACGTGCATCCATGAATTCAATGAGCAGTCCCTGAGGAAATGTCGACAGCTTCAAGAGATTCTGAAAGAGATTGATTTTTATTCAGAAATCTCTCTTTCTCTTTATAACGAACGTGAAGCTTTGCAGTGATGTATACTCAGTTCTACAAGAGAGCTTTGCTATTCAAATGGTGTCTATAGGTTGACAGATAGTATTCACTCCCAAAACTGGTGGTTTATAATGAATTTGAACATTGAGACGTTATGTTGGCAGTCGAATGCATGCAGGTAGTTATGCGATTCATACTTTCGTGTAAATGTGAAGCTGTGTAAATAAGTTAAATTCTGTTTATGTTATGTCAATATTTTTGACTGCTACCAACCAACTTATCTTTGATTTTGGCGATTGTTTCACAGTGGATGGCGTACATGCATCTTTCATTCGTAATTATATTTTTACTTCACGGATAACTGATGAATTTTCACTTCAGATTGCTGAATGCTAAGTTACCGGCATTCTCACATTTTCAAAATGATAAATGAGTCAATGTGAACTTTCATTTTCTGCATTTTGTCTTTAAAATTGCAGTACACACTTTAGGGTTAAATGTTTTGTTTTTTTGGCTTAGTAGCATTTTCTTCAGATGCGTTCTATTTCAAGTGGTTCTCACAACAGAAACTCATAAACGATTAGTTTAACATTATGAGTGACTGCAGTCAACCTATGACGTCCGTGTGAAGGATACAATTCGTGGAATTCAATATACAATATTCCCACGAATTTCCTTCGATGAAATATTTTCCATAGTTCGGTTTTTGTAAAGGGTTAGTTATGTTTTTACGAGTTGATCCTGGATTGATGTCACGTGTGGGGATGGATGTCCCACCAACAACATTGGTTAGGGTCGCGCTAAATCACGAATTGGTAGAAGTTAGAATTCATGAGTCATTGAGACGACTTTCAGTGGCTGAATGGTTTACGAGCTTGCGTTGTAACCGGAAGGTACTGGGTTCGAATCCCAGTGGGTGCGTGCAGTCAATGATTCCCAAACTAGGATGAAACAACTGTCCAGTACTCCCTGGTTTTCAATGGTTCTCTAACTGATACAACCCCATGATCAATTCAATGAAATAGTTCTTTTATCATAAAGATAACATATATTACGTACAGCTGGCATACTAAATTGTATATCGAATTATTATTATTATTATATTATTATTATATTATTTAACATATAGCAATTGTGCTGTTCATGTATTTAACCAGCAACCACTTCACAGCATTGCGAAAGTGCCTAGACCTGTGAACTGTTCTGCAGTTTACTTAGTTTATCATAAGTGACTTCAAAAACGCCAATGTTGTTTGTGTGTTATGAAGTCATATGGCTTTTATTGACGCTGCTTGTTGAAAAAACGACTCTGACCCCAGTCATAAATCAAATGACAGAAAATATGTTTAGATGAACTCATTTACGGCGTGCCGAACCTTCATGCGAAGTAAACAAACATAAACTCATGCTTTACAGTAAATGGCTCACAATTCCAATGATTTCTTCATAAAAGAACTCATGCATGAAGTCAGTCACTGAGACAATTTGTGTTTAATTTAGTTGTCTACTTTAGTTCTTTCTTCACTGTTTCGCAAAACACACACTTCATGTGATTACATATCACTGTATAGGAAGAGTTAAGCATCAGAGATCACAGCTAACCTCATTTCCTATCCATTCCTACATTATTTTAGTCGGTGCATAAAATGGATAGTTAGTGCAGTTAATGTGAGATTCTAACTCTCAAATCGGATATGTTTTATAGGCAAACTACTATTCATTGTGCAACGAAGTCACTGAGGTGGCACCATCAAGTTGCTGAGTTTGAAAAATATGCGAGTGAATTAAATGAAAAAATGCACAAATGGAAATGAAGTCATTTCTCAACATTTTAGAAACAAAGGCTTACATCTCAATGTTGTATCCATAACTATGATTAAACACAAAAGTTGCTACTTGCATTCATTAAGTTGGTGGTATAACGAATTAGCTTATTTCTGACTATTATTAGGTGAGAATTCTTTATCTATAAAACTTACAAGTGGTTTAATTCCTCATTCATGATGATTTTCAATTTCCTTACATAAAATGTGTCATTGTCATCATCATAACGTTGGATAAGTTGTATAGATAAATGAACACCGAGCGTCAGTTATTAAACCATAGAACTCGTCTCAGCCTGATATATGATTAGTGAATGGGTCTGAATTTGTTCACTCCACCTTCCTAGATTGCATATCTGCATTCGACTCAGTACCCAGAGAATTTTCTTGGAAAAGCTTACTGAAACTCAAACTGAATTTCAGGTTGTCAAGTGGCTGCATTTTTACTTCTCAGTTGGAAAGCAGTACGCTGTATATCGGAGGAAGTCGTCCACTTCATTGCTTACTGAGACCGGTGTCACATGAAGCGCTGTTCTCTTTCCTCTTCTGTTTTCTGTCTTCTTGCATGCCTGCCTCACTTTGATGAAAAGAACTTTGTTAAGTAAGCGGACGATCTAACTATTTCATTGTCTGTCCACTCTCAGCTAGACTGTAACAAGATGAACAGCTTTCCATCAGGAGTCAGCAAATGGTCTTCGTCTAATAGCCTTAAACCAAATCCTTGCAAATGTCAGACTGCTAATTTCAGTCTCCGATGTAAAAGAAAGTTCAGTGAAGCTAATAATTTCTATGGCGGTTGCAAAATTCACAATAGAGATATGGAAATCAGGTCTGACGCTAAGTATCTTGCACTGATTCTATCTTCTAATCTATCCTGGTCTATGCATGCTTTAGAGATTTCTAAAAATAATATTTCATCTGACTTTTACATTGAGAAGTTAAGGCTTTCAGGCAAAACTGAAACCCTCCTCCTGCAGTTTGTCAACTCCAGCGTCTTACCTATTCTTCTTTACTGTTCAGCCATATTGGTTCCTGGATTTCTCAAAAAAGACTATATCATATTTCAGAAGAAGAAATTCAACCAAGCGCGGGAAAACGACCGGAGCGTTAGTTTTCGCTCTGAAATTGCGACCTCTGATTCTGGAAAGACGCTATAGTCAGTTTCAAGTTCGTGATGGGTTCCCCGCGTCTGCTGGTTATATGTTTTCGTGAATCCGTTTTCCATTGAAATTTGAAGGCATTTTTGGACGTTTTGCTTATTTTGTAGTATGCGGGTCATTTTTTTGTTACTGGATGCTACTATGAAGTTTATTCTCAGCCTGCAGTTCCCAGTTTTTATGTTGGTAGTTAAGGATTATGGTTAATCTGCAATCATTGAGCGAATTCACTATTTACTCTGCTAATATAGCAACACTCCTCAGTAAGTAAACTCCTTAACTGTTCTGCCATTGTTGGATGAAACAGTGGCAGAACAGTTGCGGATTATTTGCTTAAATTGGAACTGTGCACTGGTTTATCAGCATGACTGGCACCAGTTCAGCACCTTGCCCTTCTTCTACGCATTTTCAGAAGTAGCTTATCAACCTTAATGCAGCCCTTCTAGTCCAGGTTCTGCTCCTCTCAAGCTTACGATAATACTGAATTAAATCTCACTAATTCTGAATTATATCCAACGTTCTATAGTAAGTTAATTCTGAATCTGTTCCTAAATAGATTCTTTAATGGCACAGTCTAGAACTCAGTTCTGATTTTCAGCATGACTGACACTAAATCAACACCATGTCCTTTTTCTAGACATTTTCAGGAGTAGATCAGAACCTACTGGTTTTGCTTATCAGCTTTATTTAAGCCCTATCAGCTCATTTTCAGCACAGACTAGCTTTACTTCAGGACAAAAAGACTTAATTTAGCACATAGTGGCAATTGTTTGAACTTAAATTTGGAAATTATATTTGGAAACTGTAGTACAATGTCACTGCAAATCCGTCAAGTTAGGTCCACTGGTAGCATCCTGTAAATAAGCAAAATAAAATATTAGTTGATGAAACATTGTGCTCATCATATTCTCAGCATATACATTTAGAAAAGTTTTCTTACATAACTGCCACTGTCATATCCCCTGCTATCTTCTCCATTCGCCTAGAAATAAAAACAATGTTGTGATTACTACATGTTCACTTAACGTTGACTTATAAAACGAAGCGGGCGTTTACCAATATTACCTGAATTCCTTTCTTCAGGTTACGACTTTGGATTCGATCGTTCAAATTATGAAAGAACGATCTCGTGGCCTAATCCATTATGTCACCAACCTCTCTCTATGTCATCAGTTGGTCGCTACTCTGTTCGCGAATCTTGAGCTTTCCTTCCTACCCTCTGTTTCACCCGAACTTCAAAATCTTCAAATTCACGCCTCAATCTAAGCTTCACATTTTATCTCTCGGCCCCATTTCGATTCCAATTGTATTCTCCACACTCTGAGAGTTTGATTGACTCCAAACAATACTCTGACGCTTGCGTAAATTTCTCGTTAAAAGGGTCGCTTTCGGCCAATTTTACTAATTTTTCACACTTTCTCGTCCACTTTCCCTTCTTTCTTACCCTTGCTGAAAATTGTGCAAATTTAGCTTTTGACCGAATTTACTACCTACCTTTTGTTCCATACGCACTTTACAATTATCGATCGGTAGTGCATCTACCCTGAATAGCTGGCCACTGATTGGTCATTCCTCTCCTATATCCTTATATACCTGCAAATTCCTCAGCATTTCCTAGTTTTCCTCCTGTCTCTGTCAATATCTCACTGATTGTACCAATCAAGAAGAATTTCTTGATTGGTTTGACTAGCTTCAGGATACAATTGTTCGTGCTGCAATACAGCGGGCACTGTTCAGATGCTTACATTTAGGTAAGGCTGAATAATTGCTGAGGAAGCCATGGCGCAGATTGTCGGCTCAATCTGGGAGACATTGTCTTCGTTGATTCGGAGAGAATTAATGGAGACATGATGTAAATTGTCAACGTTATCCGAGGCAATAGAGTCATCACAGTCTGACGATATGATGATTGTCATCGACGAGGCTTATCTGTTGGGGATAGGCGCATCAGCAAGTGAGGTATCTGTTTCGATTTTGAGCGGCGACATCGCTGGAATGAGAAATACTCTTGGTAGTAGTGTGCTTAGTGTGCGTCGCCATTTAAGTTTGATTAACCGCTCTCTGACTTCATCTGCTGTGCGGTTGTTCATGATTCCGCGAGAAGACGGAAGAATTGTGTATGCGAAAGTGCAGAAGAGTCAAGGTGTCTGGCGGACGAGATCAGTCTGGCGTCCTCTTGAGCGGTCAAGATATTGAGTCGTGGACGGCAGAATAGTTCCGGTCTGATGGTATAGTTTTCATGGGATGATACAGAGGAGGAGGGTCTTGAAGGAGAGTTGATAGATGATGCAGAGCGAGATGACGATGATGGAACAAACATGGACCATTTGAGAGCTTGCAGACGACGTTTGATGGTTTCAATTGAAAGTGTCGTAAGTGTTGAGGAAGTCCTCTTGAAGAGGCGAAATTTGATGAAGAATTTATACATAGAAATCGAAGAGACACAATGGAAGAGGACGATCGATCGGAAGACGTAGAGCTAGGTGATGAGGGGTTTTAGCTGCTGGACGATGATTGGGCTGCTGGCCGTTGAGAGTTGAAAGTAGAGTTGAAGGTAGAAGAGAGAGAAGCTGTTGGTTGAGTGTCAGCTTGAGCCAAGGCAGAGGCTGTGGGTTGTGAGGAGGGTAGATTTGACATAGCTGACCTTGCTGGAGAGTGCATTGTCGCAGACTCGAGAGAGGAGGACAGCCAAGTGATCAAATGAGAGAAGGAGGAATCGTGTACACTGAAAGAATATAGTTTAATTTGAATAAGAGTGCAATACGTATAGGTATCAAGTGGCTGACCGGAAAGGTACTAAAATGAAGAAGTTGAGAATTTCCAGGAATGGAAAAATATAAGCAAAATCTAGAATTTGTGGATGGCTGGAGGGATGAGAGATAGAGAGACTTCAGTTATTCTACAGGGGAGGAGATACAGAAGCGATATCAACAAGAACGAGAAGTGTACAAAGAACAGGGGATTTACAGGAGAGGGATGAAAACAAGAAAAAGCTTAGAAATTACAAATCACGGGGGGAGGTGTTGTGAACAAATTTGAAAATGAAAACCAACGATTCTTGGGTAACAAAATCTTTTCCAGTGGATTCCGCGTGGCAGAAAACGATGAAAGAGTCCGGAGCTGAGGAAATCCGACGTAACGGGGAGAAATCGAAGGCGAAAAACTGAAAAATTACGTAATAGGGGGGAAGAGTGGGTGGTGGAATTTGAGAATAGTGAAATTTGAGCTCGGAATGTATGATAAGCTGTGTGGCGAGGGAGACCAAGTCGGAAAAATGTAATTTATAGGTGGAAAAGGAGAGAAGAAAATTCAGATTTATGATAACGTCAACTCCATCAAGGACCTTGGATACAAGAAAGGAGAAATACAGGCAAAATGAGATGTTTGGTGGCTCACGAAACGACAGCCATTGGGACGATGGGGATGTTTATATGGTAGGCAGGCAGGGGAGGCATGCACTAGAGGTTTGATAAAGAATGGGGCGTGTACAATCAGTGAGATATTGACAGAGACAGGAGGAAAACTAGGAAGTGCTGAGGAATTTGCAGGTATATAAGGATATAGGAGAGGAATGACCAATCAGTGGCCAGCTATTCAGGGTAGATGCACTACCGATCGATAATTGTAAAGTGCGTATGGAACAAAAGGTAGGTAGTAAATTCAGTCAAAAGCTAAATTTTCACAATTTTCAGCAAGGGTAAGAAAGAAGGGAAAGTGGACGAGAAAGTGTGAAAAATTAGTAAAATTGGCCGAAAGCGACCCTTTTAACGAGAAATTTACGCAAGCGTCAGAGTATTGTTTGGAGTCAATCAAACTCTCAGAGTGTGGAAAATACAATTGGAATCGAAATGGGGCCGAGAGATAAAATGTGAAGCTTAGATTGAGGCGTGAATTTGAAGATTTTGAATTTCGGGTGAAACAGAGGGTAGGAAGGAAAGCTCAAGATTCGCGAACAGAGTAGCTAAAGGGTTACAATTTAGATATCCTTCGTATGCGCATAAGGAGGACAATAGAACAACACAACACAGAGTGTTGATTTCAATGACAGTGTGTGAAGGGGACGGTGTCACTTCGGGCAAAATCAGGGCAAAGAGTCAATTAGGGCAGCAGATCTGAGAACAGGTGAGAAGATAATGATATATAATGGTGTAGAATATTGAAGTACACAATTTAAGAGGGAAATGCAACATGGATTTGCATGTGAGAAAGTTTAAAGAAAAGGTTGTCAATTATAAAAGAGATAAATGTCGAAATGTGGTGTGGTGAGAGCTGTCTACTAGCCAAGTGGTGGACAGTAATTGAGGTCAATGTTTATGTATCAAATATTAGTCATGTTGTGGTGAGAGATGGTTGCTGGCCCAATTGGTTGACAGTAATTGAGGTCAAAGGTCAAGGTGGATAGGCGGTTACAGTTAACATATAGATGAACTGACACAGCCACAAGAGATGCAAGGTTAACTTTGTGTGAGAAACAACCAATCAACAGACTGTATTTTCTACTAACATTGACCTACAATAATGTACATAAAAATCTATAAATACGTGTTGATTTTTCGTAATAAACGATCTGTTGCCTGGCCCTTGTCTTCTGTTGTTACATTTGGTGTCGCTGCCTACCGACAAATGGAAAGCCTATGCCCTGCAGTTTTTGATGAAGACATATGGATCTTCGGGCAGGACTTTGAGGCTTATTCGCAGTTGAGTGGCGTTCAAGATCTGTCAGCGATAAGGCTGCTACTTGGGACGCTGCTGGGAGGTCGGGAGAAAGCAGCATATGGAAGTGTGAGGCGAAATACCTACGAATGTGCGACAGGGTCAGGCAAACAGTTTCCAAAGTGGGAAGGACCATATATGGTCACGTTGAGATGGGGTTACGCAGACACAATCGCAATGGTAAACACCGTTAAACAAGTGGACATCCGCAAGCGCCGAGATTCCAGACAGCAAGACAACAGAGCAAAGCCCCAAGAACCGAGAAGACCGAGCCGACTTCAGTCCGAACTATTTGACGGGGGGACGAGTGTGGTGAGAGCTGTCTACTAGCCAAGTGGTGGACAGTAATTGAGGTCAATGTTTATGTATCAAATATTAGTCATGTTGTGGTGAGAGATGGTTGCTGGCCCAATTGGTTGACAGTAATTGAGGTCAAAGGTCAAGGTGGATAGGCGGTTACAGTTAACATATAGATGAACTGACACAGCCACAAGAGATGCAAGGTTAACTTTGTGTGAGAAACAACCAATCAACAGACTGTATTTTCTACTAACATTGACCTACAATAATGTACATAAAAATCTATAAATACGTGTTGATTTTTCGTAATAAACGATCTGTTGCCTGGCCCTTGTCTTCTGTTGTTACAGTGGCTTCCAAAGGCAGGGACCTGGATGAAGGAATATGATTTCTGCACAGAAGACTCAAAAGTAGTGAAATTATATATCAAAAGACTCCAAATAGTAAGAGGAAACTGAATAAAAACAAACCACCATATAAAAATGCACACAAATATAAAAAACCTATGAAAAATAACCTATGAAGATGCAAAAAAACCGACCATAACTGTCAAAAACACCAACTACGCAAAAATCGAGGACAAAACTATTTACAAGTTTAATAAATCAGTAGACAAATATGAATAACACCGAATAAATGGAAAATCAGTGGGAATCAGCCCGGAATATCCGATATATTATAAATCCACAACCTGCATACAGCAGGGTTTTTGATGGGTATGTTAATACAATAAATCCAATGGAAGGAAGTGTGTATAAAGTTTTAGTCACAGACACAGAATGTGAAAATCAAGCAATTTTTAGCAGTTTTCATGTGTTAATATGCACAGGAAAATCGGTGTAGACAGATTTTGATTGGCTGTTGACTAGCGGGCTTCCTATTGATCTAAAATACAAGTTAAAGCGGCAATCATTTTATTTTGACACGGAAATGTACAGTCAGTTTGATATAAGGCTTACCTTACCATAATATAATGGAGTGTTAATTTTTTTGGTGTGAGTGTAGTGTGATGGTCACACGCTATTTGGATGCATTGGTGGTATTTAAAGTACATTGAGATGTATGAGAATGTCTAATAAGTGAATATAAATTAACAATAATTTTGATGCATTTATTATAAGTCCAAAATAAGATGTGTGCATTTTTGCTTACTAGGCGAATATATTCAACTACAATTTGTAAACATTTAAAGTGTCTTTAATTAGGACATATAGATGATATATGTATGTATTAACTGATCCACTTTTTTAAGTTGTCAGTTTAGTGACCTGTGGGATTTGTGCATATTAGGTCAGCATAAATCAATTAAATTTACTAGGTCACAGCATTGGTTTATGAGCACTGAAATATATACTATTATTCATTCACTTTAAATTATAATGTTGTGTTCGTTAGACATTTTTAAAACCATTACATGACGTTACAAAATACTCCTGCAGCCTCTACTTCACGAAATGTGTCAACTACATTGTCTGATCTAATGGCTATATTCCAAAGAATAATGCTTAGTTGTATGTTTTATACGTGGGTACAAATTAGGCAAGCTTTTGATACATTTATGAAGGTAGCAACTAAATTGTTCATTATTTCTTTGAAAGGAATCCAACACATCCTATCGGATTGATTCAGGTAAAAACGACCTATCTAGCCCTATGGAATATAAGTTTGTGAGGTATGAATGCACTTTTGGAGGAGGTATAGTATAGTAAGCTTGGGACGCTTAAAAGACCAACTTTGCAACAATTCTCAGCAAAATCTAACCAACGCGTCAATAATGCCTTTCTACGGTAAATGAATATTTTATCTACTTGAAA
Organism: Trichobilharzia szidati; assembly: GCA_944472155.2. Taxonomy (NCBI): domain Eukaryota; kingdom Metazoa; phylum Platyhelminthes; class Trematoda; order Strigeidida; family Schistosomatidae; genus Trichobilharzia; species Trichobilharzia szidati. The sequence continues at coordinate 3,402,890 of OX235276.1, forward strand.
TGAACCCAATATGTACTGAAATAACCCTGGTTCTTCTAAAAAGCTACTATATTTGGGTCTCGCCTACTCAGGAACATTCTGCCTCTCCACCTGTACGATAATTATAGGAAATTTTCCCTAGCAGTATACTAACTTTCGAATACCAAATACAGCCGATTGTTTTTGGATGCTGTTCGGACAGATTTGAGCAATTTCTTACTGCAATATGAGAACTGTTTCGGAGATGAACATATTGTTTACAATATTCATTCTCTGAAACATATAGTGGATGACGTCGAGCTGCATGGGCCATTAGAAGGATTCAGTGCATTTCCCTTGGAATCCTATATGCACATGATCAGACAGTCGGTGTACTGTGGATATTCTGTCGCTAAGCAGGCAGCTCAGCGTTATGTTGAACACGTGCACTTAATGAAAAGTACACGTGTCAAGCATGTACCTAAAGAAGCAAGTACTAAGGGCGTTAAGTTTAGCAAAGGAAAGTTAACTTATCTGAACACCATATTTACTTCTTATTCTCCGGACAATGTTATCTTGGCCTCAGCTAAACCGGGGAATATAGTTGAAATGGAAAGTGAAGATAGGATACGCTTTCAACCCTACTGTGATTTAAGTGATGATTTTACTTCACCATTTAAATCAAGGAATTTAGGGATATTCGGATGTTCGAAATTCAGTCACGAGATATAAGGTTCAATAATGAAGTACTTATTTCTGTAGCGACCAACTGATGACATAGAGAGAGGTTGGTGACATAATGGATTAGGCCACGAGATCGTACTTTCATAATTTGAAAGATCGTATCCAAAGTCGTAACCTGAAGAAAGGAATTCAGGTAATATTGGTAAACGCCCGCTTCGTTTTATAAGTCAACGTTAAGTGAACATGTAGTAATCACAACATTGTTTTTATTTCTAGGCAAATGGAAAAGATAGCAGGGGATATAACAGTGGCAGTTATGTAAGCAAACTTTTCTAAATGTATATGCTGAGAATATGATGAGCACAATGTTTCATCAACTAATATTTTATTTTGCTTATTTACAGGATGCTACCAGTGGACCTAACTTGACGGATTTGCAGTGACATTGTACTACAGTTTCCAAATATAATTTCCAAATTTAAGTTCAAAAAATTGCCACTATGTGCTAAATTAAGTCTTTTTGTCCTGAAGTAAAGCTAGTCTGTGCTGAAAATGAGCTGATAGGGCTTAAATAAAGCTGATAAGCAAAACCAGTAGGTTCTGATCTACTCCTGAAAATGTCTAGAAAAAGAACATGGTGTTGATTCAGTGTCAGTCATGCTGAAAATCAGAACTGAGTTCTAGACTGTGCCATTAAAGAATCTATTTAGGAACAGATTCAGAATTTACTTACTATAGAACGTTGGAATTGATAGGATCCCACACTCTTTGTTATTGTTCAATTATTTTAACGACTGTTAATCTCGCATAAGTGGTATATCATCATTTCTCACGCATTTTGTTATTGACTATTACGACAAATTATTTCAAATACTGTTAGCTGTCTGTATTGGTTGTAAAAATGTATAAATACTATTTCCTAAATAAGTTTCTTTGTCGTAGTTTGTCGTAGTTGTTGTACTACAATACACAGTCACAGACCAGACTTTGTCTTTTGATATTTGCGTGGTTCGCTGAATCGAAAGGTACCAGAAGCAGATAGGCATATTAGTCAGGCGCAGACAGAACAAGGTGACAACGTCTTCATTTAATTCTGCTACAGTTATAACACCATTTTATGCACCGACTAAAATAATATAGGAATGGATAGGAAATGAGGTTAGCTGTGATCTCTGATGCTTAACTCTTCCTATACAGTGATATGTAATCACATGAAGTGTGTGTTTTGCGAAACAGTGAAGAAAGAACTAAAGTAGACAACTAAATTAAACACAAATTGTCTCTGTGACTGACTTCATGCATGAGTTCTTTTATGAAGAAATCATTGGAATTGTGAGCCATTTACTGTAAAGCATGAGTTTATGTTTGTTTACTTCGCATGAAGGTTCGGAACGCCGTAAATGAGTTCATCTAAACAATAACCCACATGTTACTAGTTTGCTGGGTTGGCTGGCTGGCTATTCATCAAATATGCTGGAATAAAAATGTGTGTTTACTCCAGTTAGTTAGTTCCCATCTAATCGTAATCGTATGATCTGTGAATAATAACGAAGCGACATGTCGTTTACATTCCCCCTATAATAATAATCACAATGATAATAATAATGATCACAATAATTAGGAGTAAGGATACGAATAAGTTCAACCAGTTTTGCAAATACAAAATAATTCATTATTACAAGATTGAAAGCAGAGTGGAAGTGAAACAAGTGTTCGTCAAAGTCACAAACACACTCTATAGTACTACTTTGATTATTATTCTTATTTTTATTATTATCATTAACGTGAGAAACAGAATGTGGTCAAGTCTGAGTAATGTTTATCTTTGCATAAATTAGATGTCAAGTTAGTTGAGACGATGTAGTCACATGATAGTCATCAAGTGGTGTTAGACATAGGTCTGACAGACAGCGTGAGAGTGGAGGTGGGATACTGGATTGTTAGCCTGTAACACTGGTAACATTGGTCGTGGTGGTGGTTGCTGGTGGTGTTGGCATTGGTCATCTATCTATCTATCTACATGTCTAATTAACAATGTCTCTTCATTTCTTTCCTTCTCTCTCAATCTATCTATGCATAGAATAAAGCATATGTTGTATACGGCTACTTCGTTTCACTATGGTGACAAGTATCCTGCATTGTGTTCTTCTTTCTCGTATGAATGAGGAGATTGCAGTAAGACTAATAGACTAACACAAGGTGGTTGTGGTGGTGGAGGTGATGATGTTGGTGTGTGAAGACGACCTAGTCTAGTCTAGCCAACCCTTTTCAGTCTACTGTGGTCTAATCTAGTCTAGTCATCACCCAGTGAGTGTGCTGTCAACGTCTGTTATATTGATTTGCAAATTCTCATCAATCAGACGTGATCTGGATGAAAATGCCTTCTACAGTAAGTGTATTAAAAGATAAATAAATAAATGTGAGTAGATGGATCAGATGTATCAGACGAACAACTGACTGTATTGTTCATGCAAACTACCTTAAACATTTATCTTGTTGTATGTGCTCCTTGCAAAGTTGGTTGATTCTCGCTTCACGACTGACACAATTTCTTTGATGAATGCCAACGGCCTGCTTGCTGTGAATTTTGCAATGAATATACGATTTAGCAGCTTCATCTAACTTTCTTTTACATCAGCGAATTGTCTGGGATCGTTAAAGTCTTTCGTGAATTGAGAGGAACCTTTCCATAGATTCTGGAAAGGGAGAGGTAATAGCAAAAGTTCTTAATGTTATACATGACTCAGGTAAAGGAACAATATTAATGTCCTACAAACGGCTGGCCCGACATTTCTGGGAAAATATCCATTATATATGTCCATGAGAGGATAAAATAGGATATCTGCATATTTTTTAGGAGCAAGGATAGGCAAACAATCTGGATTTAGGCTAAAAGAAGGGTTCATCGACTGGAGACATTTCAGAACGAAGAGAACACGAAGTTCAGCAAAGATTTTTTTGACGATTTCATTTTCAAAAGCTGTACGATCACATTTAAATACATAGTTTTACATGGATACAAACAGGACGAAGGACAAACTCTCACATATGACCAATTCAATGTGCATATACCAGTTCACCTGCTCGTGCGTAGCTAGGTACACAGGTCGTTGTATGCGCATCCTTTCGAAACGTGTTAGAGAAGATTACCAAGCGTGGCTGCAAAGAGGAGGCACAGGTTCAATCAGAAGTGCCGTTATTGAACATGTGATCAACACCTCCTACTACTTCTCAACTGATTCTTTCAAAGTAATTTACAAAGTCAACAGAAACCTACCAAAAGCAGTATGTTTCGGACTTCTGTGTTCTGTAGAAGCCTTCTCAATATGCATCAGGAAGGCGGAGCTGTGTGTTCAAAAAGAGATTAGTCCTACCTCCATAACTACAGTGGACCTATTTCTATATGTTCCCTTATCTTCCTTTAATTCTTCTGTCGTTCTCTTTTTCTTTTTGATCTTTTTCGTTCACTGAGTGTAAGATTCTTACTCTCTCAGTCTTCATTCGATTCACCCCATTTTTTTAGTTATAAAAACAGTTATTTTAAGGTTGTTTCCGTGCTCTTCCTGTTCACATTTATATTTCGTTTGAAACAACTGTTTTGCAATTTCAGCTAAATCCTATGCAATTTTTGTGTTTCTGAGGCTCTTGTAACCTATATTAATACCTCCTTACTTCCATTATTATTATTTCAATTTTGTTTCCATTCCCATTTTTACACACTTGTTAGCCCTTCTAATCGTATGTAATTTCCTTTCTAAGCCTCTCGTAAAAACCATTTCTAGTTGAAAATAATTATCACCTTTTATTCACCGTCGTAATTATGTGAAATCAAACATAAGACACATAAGACATGTGTAGCGTAGAGACATCAAATGAATAGGGAATACTGTTGTAATACTGGAAGTCATTAGATGCATAAAGGCGTGAGTTATTTAATATGCATAAAATAGACATGCAAATACTGCAGTTGTTGATCATAAAATTAATAAATATTGGATAACATCACATGATTCAACGGCATATTGGAAATAAACAAAAATTGTTTCTCTGCTCATTGTCGATCGAACAGTCTGTTTGATGATGTCACTGCATATTAACGGATTAGTGAAATAACCATCAAGCCTAAGTTACCACATTTAGATGGCGTTCAACAACATATAGACTTGCAACTGGCTAGATAATGCGACTTTAGCGTATCGAGTAGTACAGAATTATTACTCAACTTGCTAAATCCTACTTAGTTTTTACTATGTGTTATTGCATAGAAGCAGACACGAAATCTCACGAATGACTAAAGGAACAGTCTCATAATATTATAGTAAATCTCCATTCCACTAACCAAGCTAACACGCAATAATCCGAATTCACTTATTACAAAAGCTCATAGTATAGCGACGCAGTGAAAAATGTCTAGAGGAAGTAGAAATGAAGAGTATATTAAACATTTCATTAGTTCACAAAAGAAAATTCTGATGATGCATGTGAGCGTTGTTAGTTTAACCGAATGATATTTCCTCTGATTTCATATTAGACAACCTCCGTATACCTGAAAAATTAGGCTGGCGTTCCAAGTACTTTGATTATTTCTATTAGGAAGCTGTATTACCTGTTAGTAGCTGTCGTTTTTGTTCTGAATATTTTACATTCACTGAGTTAATGTGGACTATACAGAAAATTCGGTCTCTTTATCTGCAGTCGCCTTAATTCAGTGGTAGGTCGAATCTGCCTTACACCCTGACTTTCGGAATTTACGTTTCCGTCGGTTACATCTCAATTACTGGCTCTTTGTCCATTATTTTTGTCATGGTATCACTACTCACTAGACTCGTTTTCCTCATACACGTTTTTTTTCAAGTAATTCCTTTAATTCACGATTTTTACCTGTTAACTTGCAGCAACTGACATTCACATAAATGTACCAAACAAAATTTAGTTATGTTCCATGAACATAAAGTGAAGTTCGACTTTACAAATTCTACGGGACTATTATATATTTGAGAATTTTCATATGGTTCACAATTATTTGTCAAATCATATCTGAGATCGTGGAATATACCCATTAGGCATAAGAACGAAGAGAAAACATATCTTGTCGAAGACTTCATCTTCGAACACTGTACAATCGCGGTTAAATACACAATTTTACATAGATAAAATGTTTACTTGATTCCACATAATTACGAGGTTGAATAAAAGGTTTCAATTATTTTCCACTGGATATGGTATCCGAGAGGCTGAGAAACAAAAGTAACATGGGATAAAAACGAATTACGGTTGTTTAAAAATGAGCATGGAAACAAATTCAAGTAAAAATTTTGAAATTTCAATGGAAATTAGACGGTGTGAATATATATATTAGAAGAGCCTTAGAAACAAAGATTGCACAGAACCACGATTCAATTGTAAAACAGTTATTTGAAACGAATTATGAATGTGAGCATAGAAACAAACTGAAAATAACTGTGTTTATAACTGAGAAAATTGCATGAATTGAATGAAGATAAAGAGAGAAGAATCACGAAGAAAAAATTCAAATGAAACAACATAGAACGGATAATAAGGGGAGACACTGAACTGGATCGATGGTAGTTGTATAGGTTGGACTAATCTCTTCTGAACACAGCCGTGAATTCTCGATGCATATTGAGAAGGCTTCTGCAGCACAGAGAAGTCCGAAACATGCTGCTTTCGGTAGGTTTCTGTTGACTTTGATGATTACTTTTAAGGAATCAGTTGAGAAGTCGTGAGAGGTGTTGATCAGATGTTCAATAATCACACTTCTGATTGATTCGGTTCCCCTCTTTTTGCAGCAATGCTGAGTAACGTTCTCCAACACGTTTCGAAAGGACGCGTATACAACGACCTGTGTACCTAGCTACGCACGAGCAGGTGAACTGGTATATGCACATTGAATTGTTCATTTGTTTGGCTTATAAGATTTTCGAATGGAATATACTTGTGAAATCTGTTGCTGTTAAGACTCACGTCACAGAATTTCAGTAAACGAGATCGAGCTTCTAGTTGTATCACTGATAAACGAAACTGAAGAGTATCTGAAGACTAACTTATAGGGATCTCAGAGAACTTCTTCTGGACTTCGACTGGTTTCAGGCGTTTGTTCAAATTCGACGTTACATTTTTAGCTCTTTTGTTCGGCGCCGGCGTAACACACTTGCCATAAGGAATTTCTAGATACCTTACTTGCGTAACAGTCCACTGTTTTATAGAGCCACAATTCAAACTAAATGAAAAGTTTCAAAACAAAGCAAAAACCCAATGCTGAAGTGTATATGTTCCAATCATTTTGTATTTGTTATAATTTGTTGTTATAATTTGACCATTCCATCTCCTGTTGTTCAAATTTGAAACAAGGTGGAGAATGAACAGAAAGTCGGGAGTAGTAAACATCTGTTCAGTATAAGTTAGACATTCCTCGATGCCATGCATCCATCGAGGTTAAATTTAACTGAAGTTCGAATTCATGGGACGAAATTGGGTCTTGTTAGTTGAATGCTCTACAAAGATACTTCCAACGGTATGGTCATGATTTCGAACCCTGTTGGGTACGTTTCGCTGGAGTTTCCGAAAACCGGATGAAGCAGCTGTCCAATAATTACTGGTATTCATTGATTTTCTGAATGATATCAGTCGTTTAATAAACTAGAAATTATTCATGTTGTATGTTGTTACGTAGCATTATTCAATTAGGGTACATGATACTAGAAATACTCAGAAGGAGAAATAAAAACTTACCGAATCCCTTTTCAGTTTCGACTGAATAAAAATCTGATATCAATTTCACACATTTTTGAAATAACAATGAAGAAAATATATTTGTTTAATTTCACACTGATTTCTAAAAACACTGCTAGGGGACGGAGAATTCACTCTTTCAGATCGAATCGCAAATAGCAAAGTAAGAACCAAAAAACTGAATTTTAGATTTTGCAAACGAATAAAGTAAAAGCACTCACATTTCTACACTGATGTAAATATATTTTACGAAACCTAGACCAAATAACCGAAGATATAGATTGCTTTTAGCAGCACTCAAAACAACTGTTCGCTTTTGACGACGGAGACGTGGTCACGTTGTCGGATGTGTAATTCATATCAGTTTTATTTCATGCCAAACCAACTTTAGTGGAATACTATTGCAGGACAGACAAATCTACTTGTGGTTTACTCGATCAGGTGATTTTCCTTATCCTGAAAAAAACATTTGCCGAGACATACACAAAAGTAGACGAAACGCTTTGTAACATGAAATCTGACAACATTCGCCGAGTAGGCAAAAAGACGGATAATGGTGAGAATAATCGATCACGGAACTCATGAATATTGTGTAATTAAATCTGTTTGACCTCTATTTCAACTGTTTAACCTCTATTAAAACAAGTTTCCTCTTGATAATGGTAGAAGTTTGTAGAAGACAGGAATTTTTCTTTAAAATATGAAAAAACCATCATCATTGCCTTCAACTGTTTTCATCAATGAATTGATAATACGCATCCAGCATAAATCATGTTTCTTGAAATTTTATTTTTGACTGGTACACAGATATCTTCGTTTTCTTAGAAATTGTGAAATTGTTGAAATGAGACCGCCAGAAACATTTTATAACAGCATTTCAAACATTGTGGTGGTGGTTAGAGCGGAAAAATGAACGGAAATACTATTGCTGCTCTCTTTTGACTGAACTAGAATGCACGTATATCTTAGTACTTCTTCGCGTTTATATTTGTGTCCTAACGTTGTGATTACTCGACATCCACAACGTAATTAAAAAGGCACTTGCGAAGGAATACGACAGTGTATTATTGCAGCAATCAAAATTCAAAAATCGAGCGAGTACAAAAAGTATCAATTGTTAACATGCATGATTTAGAGTAATAAACAAATGAAAGTACAATTACACAATGAAAGTATAGTACGATTATGAGTAATAAAACGGGTCACTACAATAGCCCCTCCGTAGAATGCAGGTAAATGAAGTTTACCTGTATTCGGAATGATATTGTAAATTACAATTACAGAAGAAATATATACGAGTTTGTGGTATGAAAACCGAATTGAGGATTTTAAGTTTTTGAGGTTTGATAATATAACTGTATATATGCAAAAATGTTAACAACTTCGAAACGAACCGAAATATTTAGAAAGTTGTGCAAAATGTAACAATAAAACCAGAAAAATTATTAGAATAATAATGGGGTTGTTATTGTAAAGAGTTACAGAATAGATTTATATCTTAACATACAGTTAATAGTACCGTAATAAGGTAGTATGGAAATGAATTAGAAATAAATTGTCTGTACAAATCTTTGTGGCCAATGTACTCGTCTGCCTGATCTTGTGATTCTTTCTGTTTTGTTAGACGGAATATCATCAGATTTTGAATCTTGAAAGCAGGAATCATTTTGTGGCGTAATTTTAGGTGATGTTGATGACTTGGGTAAACATTCAGTCACCTCTATTTCCATGAAAGCTGGTTTTACTCGATCGATGCTTACAATCTCGTGTTTTCCTCCGCGTTCGACAGTGATGATTTTGCTTGTTCTGCTTATTACTTTGAATGGTCCGTCATAAGGTGGTTGAAGTGGTTTCCTTACACCGTCGTGTCGTATGAAAACATGCGTGCAATTTTCTAGTTTTTCAGGCATGTATGTTTGGTTGAGCTGATGTCGCGGTGGGTGATATCTTAAAAGACTCATATGCTGTCTCAGTTGTTGTACAAAAGTAGTTTCGTCAGTTGGAACTTCAGTGGCTGGGTTGAAATATTCTCCAGGTAGTCGTAAAGTAGTTCCATAAACTAATTCTGCTGGACAACATTTGATATCTTGTTTTATTGTCGAACGTATTCCAAGAAGTACGAGAGGTAATTTATCGCTCCACTTATCATCGTCCTTCACTGCCATCAATGATGCTTTCAGTTGACGATGAAATCTCTCCACTAAGCCGTTTGAACTGGGATGATATGCAGTAGTACGTATACGTTTGATTCCCAGTAGTTCTGTGAGTTGTTGGAATAAATGGCTTTCGAATTGGGAACCTCTGTCTGTAGTAATAATGGTGGGCACTCCGAAGTTGGAAATCCAATTTTGTACGATGCTCTTTGCAACGGTTTCAGCAGAAATATCAGGTAAGGGACAAGCTACTGGCCATCTCGTAAATCTGTCAATACACGTTAAAATGTACGTAAAGCCATTAGATGGTGGTAATGGTCCAACGATGTCAATGTGTATGTGTTGGAACCTACCATCAGGTTCTGGAAACTGTCCATTAGGCGAAACTGTATGTCGTTGTACTTTTGACTTTTGGCAGGCTAAACATGATCTGGCCCACTGTTTAATCTCCCGATTCATATTCGGCCATACATATCGGTCACTTATCAGTTTAACTGTTGCTCGGATGCCAGGGTGAGAAACGCCATGTACTTTGGAAAAAACTGATCTTCGCATTTCTAGTGGGACAAAAGGGCGCGGTTTACCTTTGGAAACATCACACGTAATAATTAGTCCTTCATCAAGCATAACATCTTGCAAACGTAAGGAAGTACTCGTGCTATTTTTTATTCTTTTCAGATCCTCGTCCATAGTTTGCAGTCTAGCCATATTTTTAAGATCAAATTGGTCTTTTTCTCAGGTATTTATATGGATGCGGGATAACGCATCTGCTACCTCGTTTTTATGTCCTTTTATGAATCTAATATCTGAAGTGAACTGTGAAATGAACTCGAGGTGTCTGAGTTCTCTTGGCGAGTACTTATCGTGCTTTGCATTCATGGCCTTGGTTAGTGGTTTGTGGTCTGTGTAGATGGTAAACGGTATTCCTTCTACCATATGACGAAAATGTTTAACAGCAAGATAGACTGCTAGTAATTCTCTACTGAATGCACTATATCTTGATTGAGTGGCGTCTAGACGTTTGGAGAAAAAGGAGAGAGGTTGCCATTTCCCAGCAGAAAATTGTTGAAGAACTGCACCGACGGCGACATCTGATGCATCTGTCATAATCGCTATAGGAGCGTTGACGTCACGACGTACTAGTAAAGTTTCTGAGCTTAGAGTTTGTTTCAGCTTTTCAAATGCCTCGATTGCTGAAGTACTCATGTGCAGCGATTTTGCATGACCTTTTAGTAAATCTGTCAGAGGTTGGGCCAGCTGTGCACAGTGAGGAATGAAACGGCGATAAAAATTGACGAGACCAAGAAATCTGCGTAACTTTTTGAAGGAATCTGGAATCGGGTATTCTTTTATGACTTGCAGCTGTTCTGCTATTGGTCGAATGCCTTGATTGTCTACCTGATGTCCCAAAAATTTTATAGTTTTCTTACCGAATTCACATTTACTTGGTTTAATGACAATTCCATATTCGGCTAAACGTTTAAAGAGTGTTTCTAAGTGATGTTCGTGCTCCTCAGGGGATTTACTTGCAACCAGTATATCATCGATATAAGCGTAAGTGAATGGGAGGCCGTGCAATACCTGGTCAATGAATCTCTGAAATGTTTGAGCTGCGTTAGTCAAGCCAAATGGTAGGCGGACGAACTCGAATAAGCCAAAAGGAGTGGTCACCGCCGTTTTGGGGATGTCCTTGGGCTCGACCGGTATATGGTAGTATGCACGAACGAGGTCAATTTTGGAAAATATCTGAGTACCTGCCATGTTATGGAAAAAATCGTGGATGTGCGGAATTGGGTATCTATCTGCTATCGTCTGCTTATTTAAAGCTCGGTAATCTCCACATGGTCGTATCTCTGTTGAGTTTTTCTTTGGTACCATATGCAGTGGTGATGACCACGGGCTGTTTGACGGTCGTATTATTCCTAGATCTAATAATCTGTTGAATTCTGCTTTTGCTATTTGCATTTTAGCTGGATCTAGACGACGTGGTTTTGCTGAGACCGGTGGACCTTTAGTTACAATATGGTGTGTAACGTTGTGCTTGAGAGAGGCTGTGGAGTAATCGCTCTGTGTCAGTTCAGGAAATTTCTTTAGCAAAATATCGTACCTGGATAATTGATCTGTTGTGGCTACCATCAAGCGAATACTCTCGACATCTGTGGAGATGCCTGAAATCGATAGTTTACGACTGGTATGTATCAATCTATGGTGACTAGAGTCAACTAGCAATTCGTAGTGTTGAAGAAAATCTATTCCAATGATAGGAAAGGTTACGTCGGCGACTACGAACTCCCACTCAAATGGCGTACTGCATCCAAAATTAAGTTTTTGCCTCCGAGTTCCAAATGTTTTTATGGTAGAATTGTTCGCAGCCTTGAGAACTAATGCTGGGTTTGGTTGTAAGCGCTCGTTGGGTGTTGGGGGAACTACACTAATTTCTGCACCAGTATCTACCAGGAATTGTGCCCCCGTTGTTTTGTCTGTCACCCTGAATAGACGGCTGTGGGACGTGTGTTGGCCAGCGACCGCAGTCGTCACCGACCGCCGGCCTTTTCGTTTCCCAACGCCACCGTTTGTTGGAAAGCACAAGGTTGTGTGCACCGTTTTGCGTGTACCCCAAATTTCCGATGATACCAGCATATATTCTGTTGTAAGCTATATTTACGCCTATTGCGTGAGTGGCTACGTTGTCTTCTGTACGTTGTGGCAGGTTGTCTATTAACCCTCATTGCCATTAATTGCTCAGTGAGCACGTCGATTTTACGTTCTAAGGCTTCTATGCGCTCGTTTGACGTTTTGTCGACTCTGATGGCTTCTGCTTTATTCAGTGGGTCCATCGTGATAACTTTATCTGGTATTCTGCTAGTGGAAGCGACAGATTGAGGTGTTGACCTCTCGTACATGCGATCTGCGATTTCAGTGAGCCTTTCTATATCAATGTCGTCGTCTCCGAAGGCAAGAACCTGCTGGATGTTTTGCGGAAGTCGTCGCAGCCAGATTTGATAAAAGAGACGTTTATCGATTTCTCTTCCTGCAACTAGGCTTTGCATATGCCTCATGAGTTGAGATGGGGTTTTATCACCTAACTCAACATTGCTTAACAGGCGATCGAGTGCTTGCCTATCTGAAAGCGAAGTGCATCGCAGTACCTCTTCCTTCAACTTGTCATAAGGCGCTTCTGTGCTGGGATGAACGATGTATTGTCGTACCTGCTCGGCGACTTCGTCTGGTAGCACTGTACTCAAAATGCCAAATTTAGCTGTCTGTGATGTGAGCTTATTGCTAGCCAAATAATGTTCCAGTCGAGCAAACCAAAGATGAGGGTCTCTGGGCTTAAAAACTGGTACAGTAAGAGAGATAGCACTAACAGATCCCATCTCTAAGTTATCAGAGGTATTGGAAGACATGTTACAATTCGTAAAAAATTGGTTTAAGAGTAACAAAATAGCAAAATTTTTGTACAATAAGAATATGGCAAAACAGAAAAATGCAATGCAGGTGCTTACCACAAATTACTGCAGGTTGTGCGATGAGCAAACACAAGAATGAGTTCGGAATATGTAATAAATATATAGATCCACGAAGGTTAAAGTTTTATTAATCCAACAAGTGTAACAACGCGTCGAGGTCAAAAGTCGTCGTCGTCGGAGTCAGCAAGTTATCGTAGGGCTCACCAATTTATTGCTGCTCTCTTTTGACTGAACTAGAATGCACGTATATCTTAGTACTTCTTCGCGTTTATATTTGTGTCCTAACGTTGTGATTACTCGACATCCACAACGTAATTAAAAAGGCACTTGCGAAGGAATACGACAGTGTATTATTGCAGCAATCAAAATTCAAAAATCGAGCGAGTACAAAAAGTATCAATTGTTAACATGCATGATTTAGAGTAATAAACAAATGAAAGTACAATTACACAATGAAAGTATAGTACGATTATGAGTAATAAAACGGGTCACTACAATACCAATAAGCGAAAACTCGAGGACTGAATGTATGGTTGCGTCTTCCGGATAAACGTTTTCTGTAAGATGAAGTTTGTAAAAGGCATTTGCACATGTGGAATCAGTTGATACTGTGAGGTGGAAGATGTGAAAAATAGGACGATTCATTTGAAAGCCGTTGACTGTTTTTGACCTCATTATTATTATTATTATTATTTAACATATAGCAATTGTGCTGTTCATGTTTTTTTTAACCAGCAACCACTTCACAGCATTGCAAAAGTGCCTAGACCTGTGAACTGTTCTGCAGTTCACTTAGTTTATCATAAGTGACTTCAAAAACGCCAATGTTGTTTGTGGGTTATGAAGTCATATGGCTTTTATTGACGCTGCTTGTTGAAAAAACGACTCTGACCCCAGTCATAAATCAAATGACAGAAAATATTTGTTTAGATGAACTCATTTACGGCGTTCCGAACCTTCATGCGAAGTAAACAAACATAAACTCATGCTTTACAGTAAATGGCTCACAATTCCAATGATTTCTTCATAAAAGAACTCATGCATGAAGTAAGTCACTGAGACAATTTGTGTTTAATTTAGTTGTCTACTTTAGTTCTTTCTTCACTGTTTCGCAAAATACACACTTCATGTGATTACATATCACTGTATAGGAAGAGTTAGGCATCAGAGATCACAGCTAACCTCATTTCCTATCCATTCCTACATTATTTTAGTCAGTGCATGAAATGGATAGTTAGTGCAGTTAATGTGAGATTCTAACTCTCAAATCGGATATGTTTTATAGGCAAACTACCATTCATTGTGCAACGAAGTCACTGAGGTGGCACTATCAAGTTGCTGAGTTTGAAAAATATGCGAGTGAATTAAATCAAAAAATGCACAAATGGAAATGAAGTCATTTCTCAAAATTTTAGAAACAAAGGCTTACATCTCAATGTTGTATCCATAACTATGATTAAACACAAAAGTTGCTACTTGCATTCATTAAGTTGGTGTTATAACGAATTAGCTTATTTCTGACTATTATTAGGTGAGAATTCTTTATCTATAAAACTTACAAGTGGTTTAATCTGTAATCATTGAGCGAATTCACTATTGACTCTGCTAATATAGCAACACTCCTCAGTAAGTAAACTCCTTATTTCTTCTGCCATTGTTGGATGAAACAGTGGCAGAACAGTTGCGGATTATTTGCTTAAATTGGAACTGTGCACTGGTTTATCAGCATGACTGGCACCAATTCAGCACCTTGCCCTTCTTCTAAGCATTTTCAGAAGTAGCTTATCAAAAGGAGAGCAAAAATGTGTATACAGTTCAGTGACAGAACATCTGGTCAACTCAGGACATTCAGCGCCCTTCGAAAAGTCCTTCAAAGTAATATACAAGATTCAATCAAACCTATCAAAGGGAGTGAAATCAAGACATTTGGGCGTAGCTGAGGCGTTAGCTATCCAAAAACTCAAACCCACCCTTTGTATCCAAAAGAAATACATTCAACCCCTGTCCCTGCCATGGCCATCATAAACAGGTAAATTTTTTAATAATGACCATCCCATCGCCTTTCTTATCTAAACTTCCTGTTTATTCATGTTATTTTAAGTTTTCTTAATCCATGTCTACACTACCATATTTTCATATCCTCACTTCCTGTTTATTTTGTCATTTTATTATTTCTACATATTTAATCCCTGATTGCATAAACAATTATTCATCACACTAGTTTCTTATCCAAACATCCTGTATATTTTGTTATTTTTACATTTCTAACCCCCAATTGCACAATGTCAATTTTCTTAGTTATTATGCTACTTTGTTTGAGTTTTACCCATCCCCCTGTTTATTATGGCATTCTAATTCCTAATTGTAATTTTTATTAATTCAATCCCTAACCAGAAATTATTCTGGAACTTTCCTAACCATTTGATATAAATACACGAATGTACACCCTAGATGATGACTTCGTCGAAAAGAAAATTTTCTTCGCTGCAACTGTCTTTTATTCCCCATGATCAAATGTGTATATTCCGAGATTTAATTCAGCATTATGGTGGGCTTGAGAGGAGCAGAACCTGGACTAGAAGGGCTGCATTAAGGTTGATAAGCTACTTCTGAAAATGCGTAGAAGAAGGGCAAGGTGCTGAATTGGTGCCAGTCATGCTGATAAACCAGTGCACAGTTCCAATTTAAGCAAATAATCCGCAACTGTTCTGCCACTGTTTCATCCAACAATGGCAGAAGAAATAAGGAGTTTACTTACTGAGGAGTGTTGCTATATTAGCAGAGTCAATAGTGAATTCGCTCAATGATTACAGATTAAACCACTTGTAAGTTTTATAGATAAAGAATTCTCACCTAATAATAGTCAGAAATAAGCTAATTCGTTATAACACCAACTTAATGAATGCAAGTAGCAACTTTTGTGTTTAATCATAGTTATGGATACAACATTGAGATGTAAGCCTTTGTTTCTAAAATTTTGAGAAATGACTTCATTTCCATTTGTGCATTTTTTGATTTAATTCACTCGCATATTTTTCAAACTCAGCAACTTGATAGTGCCACCTCAGTGACTTCGTTGCACAATGAATGGTAGTTTGCCTATAAAACATATCCGATTTGAGAGTTAGAATCTCACATTAACTGCACTAACTATCCATTTCATGCACTGACTAAAATAATGTAGGAATGGATAGGAAATGAGGTTAGCTGTGATCTCTGATGCCTAACTCTTCCTATACAGTGATATGTAATCACATGAAGTGTGTATTTTGCGAAACAGTGAAGAAAGAACTAAAGTAGACAACTAAATTAAACACAAATTGTCTCAGTGACTTACTTCATGCATGAGTTCTTTTATGAAGAAATCATTGGAATTGTGAGCCATTTACTGTAAAGCATGAGTTTATGTTTGTTTACTTCGCATGAAGGTTCGGAACGCCGTAAATGAGTTCATCTAAACAAATATTTTCTGTCATTTGATTTATGACTGGGGTCAGAGTCGTTTTTTCAACAAGCAGCGTCAATAAAAGCCGTATGACTTCATAACACACAAACAACATTGGCGTTTTTGAAGTCACTTATGATAAACTAAGTGAACTGCAGAACAGTTCACAGGTCTAGGCACTTTTGCAATGCTGTGAAGTGGTTGCTGGTTAAAAAAAACATGAACAGCACAATTGCTATATGTTAAATAATAATAATAATAATAATGAGGTCAAAAACAGTCAACGGCTTTCAAATGAATCGTCCTATTTTTCACATCTTCCACCTCACAGTATCAACTGATTCCACATGCGCAAATGCCTTTTACAAACTTCATCTTACAGAAAACGTTTATCCGGAAGACGCAACCATACATTCAGTCCTCGAGTTTTCGCTTATTGGTATTTCCGTTCATTTTTCTGCTCTAACCACCACCACAATGTTTGAAATGCTGTTATAAAATGTTTCTGGCGGTCTCATTTCAACAATTTCACAATTTCTAAGAAAACGAAGATATCTGTGTACCAGTCAAAAATAAAATTTCAAGAAACATGATTTATGCTGGATGCGTATTATCAATTCATTGATGAAAACAGTTGAAGGCAATGATGATGGTGTTTTCATATTTTAAAGAAAAATTCCTGTCTTCTACAAACTTCTACCATTATCAAGAGGAAACTTGTTTTAATAGAGGTTAAACAGTTGAAATAGAGGTCAAACAGATTTAATTACACAATATTCATGAGTTCCGTGATCGATTATTCTCACCATTATCCGTCTTTTTGCCTACTCGGCGAATGTTGTCAGATTTCATGTTACAAAGCGTTTCGTCTACTTTTGTGTATGTCTCGGCAAATGTTTTTTTCAGGATAAGGAAAATCACCTGATCGAGTAAACCACAAGTAGATTTGTCTGTCCTGCAATAGTATTCCACTAAAGTTGGTTTGGCATGAAATAAAACTGATATGAATTACACATCCGACAACGTGACCACGTCTCCGTCGTCAAAAGCGAACAGTTGTTTTGAGTGCTGCTAAAAGCAATCTATATCTTCGGTTATTTGGTCTAGGTTTCGTAAAATATATTTACATCAGTGTAGAAATGTGAGTGCTTTTACTTTATTCGTTTGCAAAATCTAAAATTCAGTTTTTTGGTTCTTACTTTGCTATTTGCGATTCGATCTGAAAGAGTGAATTCTCCGTCCCCTAGCAGTGTTTTTAGAAATCAGTGTGAAATTAAACAAATATATTTTCTTCATTGTTATTTCAAAAGTGTGTGAAATTGATATCAGATTTTTTATTCAGTCGAAACTGAAAAGGGATTCGGTAAGTTTTTATTTCTCCTTCTGAGTATTTCTAGTATCATGTACCCTAATTGAATAATGCTACGTAACAACATACAACATGAATAATTTCTAGTTTATTAAACGACAGATATCATTCAGAAAATCAATGAAAACCAGTAATTGTTGGACAGCTGCTTCATCCGGTTTTCGGAATCTCCAGCGAAACGTACCCAACAGAGTTCGAAATCTGACCATACCTGTAGGGGTAACTTCGTAGAGCATTCAACTACCAAGACTCGTTTTTGTCCCATGAATTTGAACTTCTCTTAGTCTGAACCACGATGGATGCATGGCATCGAGGAATGTCTAACTTATACTGAACAGATGTTCATTCTCCACCTTGTTTCAAATTTGAACAACAGGAGATAGAATGTTTGAATTATAACAACAAAGAGTGAGACACTTGTATATCTTTTCGGCGTGTTGTTCAGGTTTGCTTCACTTCAGCTATAGATATCCTGTTCTCGTTTCAAGTGGCTATTCAGCTCAAAATAAATATTCTGTGCTCCGAATAATGTTGCAACTTTTCAAGAAACCTTTTGAAAATAAAATCATTGTTCATCTTTTTTTAATATGGACTCATTTCCAAGCTTGCTTCTTGGAAAAATACGAAATGATTAGAACACGAACACTTCAGCATCAGTTTTTATCTTCTGAGCTACACATTTGCAATACCTCATTTAATGTAGACGTATTTAGTGTGAAGCAGATCAACCTGCAAGTAAGCAAGATGAGAGAATGTCGCCTCAACTGTATGGATTTTTCACAGATTGTCTTGAAATTTGCGTATAATCCCCTAATACTTGAAAACATTTCAGGTCTATTGATGCTAACGGTGTTAATATGAAAACGAGATGTGAACCACAAATACATTTACTTGAACGAGAACCTCACTCAGTATTAACAGAATCAGTGTATTCATAGTGTATTCTAATATGTAAAATTATCTTTTATAACCTCATGTTGTGCTAGTCCTTACATGTGCTTTATTTTTTTAGGTATACGGAGGTTGTCGAATTTGAAATCAGAGGAAACATCATCAGAATTTTCTTTTGTGAACTAATGAAATGTTTAATATACTCTTCATTTCTACTTCCTCTAGACACTTTTCACTGCGTCGCTATACTATGAGATTTTGTATTAAGTGAATTTGGATTAATGCGTGTTAGCTTGGTTAATGGAATGCACATTTACTATTATACTATGAGACTGTTACTTTAGTCATTCGTGAGATTTCGTGCCTGTTTCTATACAATAACACATAGTAAGAACTAAGTAGGAATTAGCAAGTTGAATAATAATTCTGTACTGTTCGAAACGCCAAAGTCGCATTATCTAGCGAGTTGCAAGTCTATATGTTGTTGAACGCCAGCTAAATGTGGTAACTCAGGCTAATATGCAGTGACATCATCAAACAGACTGTTCGATCGACAATGAGCAAGGTAACAATTTTTGTTTATTTCCAATATGCCGTTGAATCATGTGATGTTATCCAATATTTATTAGTTTTATGATCTGCAACTGCAGTATTTGCATGACTACTTCATGGATATTAAATAACCCACGCCTTTATGCATCTAATGACTTCCAGTATTACAACAGTATTCCCTATTGATTTGATGTCTGTACGCTACACAAGCCTGACATATATATATATATAATGTTTGATTTCAAATAATTACGACGGTGAATAAAAGGTGATAGTTATTTTCAACTAGATATGCTTTTTACGAGAGGCTTAGAAAGGAAATTATATAGGTTTAGAAGGGATAACAAGTGTGTAAATATGGGCATGGAAACAAAATTGAAATAATAAGACTAAGAGAGTAAGAATCACACAGCCAGCGAGCGAAAAAGGTTCAAAAAGAAAAAGAGAACGACAGAAGAATTAAAGGAAGCTAAGGGAACATATCACACAGTGATACACCCATTGACTGGATATTGGTTTTCAGGTGAACAAAACACACCCATCTTTACCTCTTGCGAGACAAGAACGGCATGCAGGATCATCCTGTGGCGCAACCACTCGAGTGCCCTCTTCCTCGGTGGACCAAAACCATGGATATCAGGAGCCCAAATTTTGCAGGCTGACCATAGATGTCGGGTTTGCGTCGGGAGGGGATCGAACCCCGGGCCTTTGTGCATGGTCGGCGAGAGTCTTAACCACTGTGCCACCGACGCACATAAGAAATCAAGCTCGGTGGCAATTCAAGCCACTAGCTTGAAGCCCTATGTTCCACTGGGGAACGTGAAGGAATAGAAAAAGAAAGGAGCATATCGAACTAGCTCCACTGTAGTTGTAGAGGTAGGACTAATCTCTTTTTGAACACACAGCTCCGCCTTCTCGATGCATATTGAGAAGGCTTCTACAGAACACAGAAGTCTGAAACATACTGCTTTTGGTAGGTTTCTGTTGACTTTGTAAATTACTTTGAAAGAATCAGTTGAGAAGTAGTAGGAGGTGTTGATCACATGTTCAATAACGGCACTTCTGATTGAACCTGTGCCTCCTCTTTGCAGCCACGCTTGGTAATGTTCTCTAACACGTTTCGAAAGGATGCGCATACAACGACCTGTGTACCTAGGTACGCACGAGCAGGTGAACTGGTATATGCACATTGAATTGGTCATATGTGAGAGTTTGTCCTTCGTCCTGTTTGTATCCATGTAAAACTATGTATTTAAATGTGATCGTACAGCTTTTGAAAATGAAATCGTCAAAAAAATCTTTGCTGAACTTCGTGTTCTCTTCGTTCTGAAATGTCTCCAGTCGATGAACCCTTCTTTTAGCCTAAATCCAGATTGTTTGCCTATCCTTATTCCTAAAAATGTGCAGATATCCTATTTTATCCTCTCATTGACATATATAATGGATATTTTCCCAGAAATGTCGGGCCAGCCGTTTGAAGGACATTAATATTGTTCCTTTACCTGAGTCATGTATAACATTAAGAACTTTTGCTATTACCTCTCCCTTTCCAAAATCTATGGAAAGGTTCCTCTCAATTCACGAAAGACTTTAACGATCCCAGACAATTCGCTGATGTAAAAGAAAGTTAGATGAAGCTGCTAAATATGATGACCGTTGCAAAATTCACAGCAAGCACGCCGTTGGCATTCATCAAAGAAATTGTGTCAATCGTGAAGCGAGAATCAACCAACTTTGCAAGGAGCACATACAACAAGATAAATGTTTAGGGTAGTTTGCATGAACAATACAATCAGTTGTTCGTCTGATACATCTGATCCATCTAATCACAGTTATTTATTTATTTTTCAATACACTTAATGTAGAAGGCATTTTCATCCAGATCACGTGATTGGTTGTCTGATTGATGAGAATTTGCAAATCAATATAACAGACGTTGACAGCACACTGACTGGGTGATGATGACTAGACTAGACTAGACTAGACCAGAGTAGACCGGAAAGGGTTGGCTAGACTAGACAAGGTCGTCTTCAAACATCATCATCATCATCACCTTCACTACTACCACCACCTCTGTTAGTCTATTAGACACACTGCAATCTCCTCATGCATACGAGAAAGTAGAACACAATGCAGGATACTTGTCACCATATTGAAACGAAGTAGCCGTATACAACATATGCTTTATTCTATGCATAGATAGATTGAGAGAGAGAGAGAGAAGGAAAGAAATGAAGAGACATTGTTAATTAGACATGTAGATAGATAGATAGATGACCAACGCCAACACCACCACCACGACCAATGTTACCAGTGTTACAGGCTAACAATCCAGTATCCCACCTCCACTCTCACGCTGTCTGTCAGACCCATGTCTAACACCACTTGATGACTATCATGTGACTACATCGTCTCAACTACCTTGACATCTAATTTATGCAAAGATAAACATTACTCAGACTTGACCACATTCTGCTTTTCACGATAATGATAATAATAATTATAATTATAATAATAATAAGAGTAACACAATAGAGTATGTTTGTGTCTATGACGAACGGTTGTATGACTTCCACTCTGCTTTCAATCTTGTACTAATGAATTATTTTGTATTTTCAAAACTGGTTGAACTTATTAGTATCCCTATTCCTAATTATTATTATTATTATTATTATTATTATTATTATTATTATTATTATTATGTTTATTATTATAGTGGGATGTAAACGACATGTCGCTTCGTTATTATTCACAGATCATACGATTACGATTAGATGGGAACTAACTAAGTGGAGTAAACATACATTTTTATTGCAGCATATTCCATGAATAGCCGGCCAGCCAACCAAGCGGACTAATAACATGTGGGTCATTTCCAGCCTCCAGCAGTTATTTCACTCACAACACCACTAAGCTGAGATACTCTATTCTCCTCAGTTTTATAGGCTTGATTTCTTTATGAACTTTAATCGATGTACTTAGAGGCGGCAATAGTAAATAATAGACACCAAAGCCAAATGCCTTTGAATCTGCCAACTATATTCTCCTACGTGAAAAATGGCATTTATTTAGAAACAAAAGTGTATTTATAAGGCATATATGTAATCAAAAATGAATTATAAAGGGTAAAAATCTCTGAGATGCTGTGAAAAGTGACCCCGGCTTCTCACAGGAGTATCTGTATCCATATAAAACCAATATGGATACAAAAGATCCAAGTGGCTGTATACCACTACACTACGTCAACCAGCATCTTCAACAATACTCAGTGCCACTCAGCACGTGTAGTTGAACAAGGTGATCCCTTATCACCACTCCTATTCATAGTGGCGATGGATGAAGCGCTTTCGGTCCTCGAACAATTCGAAACAATTTACCTCGTCGATAAGTCACTCTACTACATGGCATACGCAGACGACCTTCTCATCTTCGCTCCCAATGCATCAGTTCTACAATTGAAGCTGAATGCTCCCATCGCGTCACTCAGAGCAGCAGGCCTCTGCATCAATCCGTCGAAAAGTCGGAACCTGTACATAATTGCCGACAAACATAGGAGAATCACTGCTCCAGCTCCAAGAAGATTCACAATCGACTGTTTGGCCATCTCAGCAATCACTGTCACGGAAGAATTTCAATATCTCGGAATTACATTCAAATTACAAAGGGCGATGTTATCAAAAGTACGCAAAAATGCCTAACGATTATCTGGACAAAATCAAACAAGTGCAGCTCAAGCCGCAACAACAGGTTTGTATGCTCGAGAATTAGCTAATCACTAGACTCGTGTATCCACTGACGCTAGCACAAACACACAAACGAATTGTCAAACACTTAGACACAACGATTCGCGCAAATTGAATATCAAAACAAGATTCGGAAAACTAGACAAGCTTTCACTAGTCTCATGCCTGTGTGTAAGTCAAAAGCACTCAGCATCAAAAACAGGATCATGATTTTCAACTCCAATGTGAAGTCAGCGATACTATACGGATCAGAGACTTGGCGCGTCATAAAGAGCATCTCAAACAAACGACAGACTAACAGAGGTGGTGGTAGTAGTGAAGGTGATGATGATGGTGTGTGAAGACGACCTTGTCTAGTCTAGCCAACCCTTTCCGGTCTACTCTGGTCTAGTCTAGTCTAGTCTAGTCATCATCACCCAGTCAGTGTGCTGTCAACGTCTGTTATATTGATTTGCAAATTCTCATCAATCAGACAACCAATCACGTGATCTGGGTGAAAATGCCTTCTACATTAAGTGTATTGAAAAATAAATAAATAACTGTGATTAGATGGATCAGATGTATCAGACGAACAACTGATTGTATTGTTCATGCAAACTACCCTAAACATTTACCACGTTGTATGTGCTCCTTGCAAAGTTGGTTGATTCTCGCTTCACGATTGACAAAATTTCTTTGATGAATGCCAACGGCCAGCTTGCTGTGAATTTTGCAATGAATATACGATTAAGCAGCTTCATCTAACTTTCTTTTACATCAGCGAATTGTCTGGGATCGTTAAAGTCTTTCGTGAATTGAGAGGAACCTTTCCATAGATTCTGGAAAGGGAGAGGTAATAGCAAAAGTTCTTAATGTTTTACATGACTCAGGTAAAGGAACAATATTAATGTCCTACAAACGGCTGGCCCGACATTTCTGGGAATATATCCATCATATATGTCCATGAGAGGATAAAATAGGATATCTGCACATTTTTTAGGAGCAAGGATAGGCAAACAATCTGGGTTTAGGCTAAAAGAAGGGTTCATCGACTGGAGACATTTCAGAACGAAGAGAACACGAAGTTCAGCAAAGATTTTTTTGACGATTTCATTTTCAAAAGCTGTACGATCACATTTCAATACATAGTTTTACATGGATACAAACAGGACGAAGGACAAACTCTCACATATGACCAATTCAATGTGCATATACCAGTTCACCTGCTCGTGCGTACCTAGGTACACAGGTCGTTGTATGCGCATCCTTTCGAAACGTGTTAGAGAACATTACCAAGCGTGGCTGCAAAGAGGAGGCACAGGTTCAATCAGAAGTGCCGTTATTCAACATGTGATCAACACCTCCTACTACTACTCAACTGATTCTTTCAAAGTAATTTACAAAGTCAACAGAAACCTACCAAAAGCAGTATGTTTCAGACTTCTGTGTTCTGTAGAAGCCTTCTCAATATGCATCGAGAAGGCGGAGCTGTGTGTTCAAAAAGAGACTAGTCCTACCTCAACAACTACAGTGGAGCTAGTTCGATATGCTCCTTTCTTTTTCTATTCCTTCACGTTCCCCAGTGGAACATAGGGCTTCAAGCTAGTGGCTTGAATTGCCACCGAGCTTGATTTCTTATGTGCGTCGGTGGCACAGTGGTTAAGACTCTCGCCGACCATGCACAAAGGCCCGGGGTTCGATCCCCTCCCGACGCAAACCCGACATCTATGGTCAGCCTGCAAAATTTGGGCTCCTGATATCCATGGTTTTGGTCCACCGAGGAAGAGGGCACTCGAGTGGTTGCGCCACAGGATGATCCTGCATGCCGTTCTTGTCTCGCAAGAGGTAAAGATGGGTGTGTTTTGTTCACCTGAAAACCAATATCCAGTCAATGGGTGTATCACTGTGTGATATGTTCCCTTAGCTTCCTTTAATTCTTCTGTCGTTCTCTTTTTCTTTTTGAACCTTTTTTCGCTCGCTGGCTGTGTGATTCTTACTCTTTTAGTCTTATTATTTCAATTTTGTTTCCATGACCATATTTACACACTTGTTATCCCTTCTAAACCTATATAATTTCCTTTCTAAGCCTCTCGTAAAATGCATATCTAGTTGTAAATAACTATCACCTTTTATTCACCGTCGTAATTATTTGAAATCAAACATTATATATATATATATGTCAGGCTTGTGTAGCGTACAGACATCAAATCAATAGGGAATACTGTTGTAATACTGGAAGTCATTAGATGCATAAAGGCGTGGGTTATTTAATATCCATGAAGTAGTCATGCAAATACTGCAGTTGTAGATCATAAAAATAATAAATATTGGATATCGAAATTTACATGTATCTGCGGAAGCACTTACATTGGAAGGACAGAAAGAAGGGCATATCTACGATTTTCTGAACATGTACCTAAAAGCTTACGTCTATGTGGGGAAAATTCTCTAAACACTGCCATCGCCAGGCATCTCCCCGTCATGGGTCATGAGAGGGAAATCGAGAAATCCTTTATAACTATCAATAGACAAAGGAGCTCCACTCTCCTCAAGTTTGCGAAGCAATTTCTATCAAACGCTTAGAAAGAAGCAGTTATTAATCTTTCCTTGCCATGGTAACTGGATGTCTTTATTCTCTACTCTGATTACGTAATCTTCATCTTTAATATCACCCCTCATTTTTTTATTATTCTGTAATATTGTTTGTCGCTTGTTTCTATGACGTCATTTGAACTCAGTACATCGTTACCAAATTTATAAGTTACTCATCATCTTACTCACCTTTCGTCTTTATTACGTAACTCCTTTACCATTGTATGCATACATTTATTTTGACTTGAACTGCCTGTGTAAAAACTATGTAAGCACAATTTTTTGAGCACTTTTCACTAATTGTGGAACATATTGTCAACTGACAAAATGCAAGTATGTTAAAACGTTTCTGTACGTAAACCTCAAAATTTATTAAGGCTGTAAGCAGCTGATGAAAAGACAAGGTAATAAACGATGGTACCAAATTATTCTGCAAAAACCACTGTTGTTCCTGCTTTATTTAAATAGGAACAAGATAAAAGAGCTAATTATTTTACTAATGGCATATTAGGTCGTAGGTTTCTCGCTTAATATTGTCTCCGTCATATAAGACGTTGGTCAAGTATGTTATCGTTGAGTTTTGTAATTGGTTGTATGAGCACGTAATCTCTTATTACTTCTTATCCTACCTGATGAGATTCAAGGGTAGAGCTGCGGGTCAGATAACATGAATTTGGACCATTTCTCACATGAGTTCAAGTGTCTGTCGACTAAAGAAGTAACGAGCTGACTAGGTGGCACATCACTTTCCTCACTGACAACCTTTAATACCCTGAACAAATGACATAATCCTTTATGAGTAACCCAGGAAAAGCTGTTATGGAGCGGTAATGTACAATAGATAAGATGGAAGAGTTAACAAACTGTAAAAGTACAGATTGAGTGATTCCAGATTGCCTTAACTTCTCCATATGGTAGGTTAGACGGAACATTTTCTTAGCAATCAACAAGATATGGGATGACCAAGAAAGTTCAGAGGATAGAACTATCTCAAGGTATTTTATGCTTGACTTAGTTTCTGTTTCACTGCGCTCTGCTCTACAAGCATAATATGAACGAACCAGTTCTTGTAGATCATGTTTGTGCCGTGAGGTGAAGTTAACAGTCTGACATTTTGAGGGATTAAAGGTAAGACCATTTCGCTTAGAACACTGGCTTGTGTCCTACAATAAGCCATTCAGTTTGGAGCAGTCAAATTTGAACGTAACTGGCAGCGAAACAATCATTTAGCAGGTTTCCATATTAGTATTTTTGAAGCATAAAGAACGAATGCTAAAACACACAGGGGCAAGATTTTCGAACTCAGTGAAGAACTAGACGTCCCACTACTTTTAAATGAAGCAAGTATATTTCTTTAAAGTCTCCCTAGGTTTCTTTGGAAAGCTGCTTAAGATAACAGCACCCTCCCCCATACACGCTGTGTTTGCTACGTAATGAGAGCAAATAAATGAAACTTAGACGTGCATCAATTCAGAAGCTCCGGAGCTAAATACCTACTGTGATTTCGCTCCTATATGCCCAATAAGTTGACACTATGGTACCTTTTATTTTTTGACCCTCAGAACAGCGTGAGCAGCTACATATGGAAGGACAATATTCCAGTAGAGGTTAAATGAGCAGTTTAAATAAAGGTTGTTACATTTTCTGAAGGTGGAGATTGTGATAAAATAAACCTATGAGGTGCAACCATCCTGAGAATCGCGCCACCTCTTGCTCTAAGGACGAGAGATCACCAGATTACCTAACTCCTAAACCGCAGATAATGTGTTTGTTAGTTAAGATTAAGTTAGGTGGCGCTTAATCTTTCTCAAGGACCAAAAATCTAGAATTTTGTGATTACAGCATAAGTCATAATATTTGAGTCTCCTTCTCTAGATTTGGTTTATCGGTGAGAGCAGCATTTGCTCATTAGTCTGACTGAAAGCTGTGCGCCACTTTTATGTCATCTGCTGAGAAAAATTTTCTTCGAGGATCAATACACAACGAAGAGAAGAGGCCCTATAATTGAAACTTGGATTGCTTTGGATAATCTGTTTAGACTGAAGGATATGCAAACCTGTTTCAGCGGTGTGTTTGCATTTTATGGACAATGAGACTGGCGGGTTGCGTAGCATGTCTGTTTCTACGAATGATTTCGGCTTGGAAGTAATCAAGGGGTAGTGAACTTTATGAAAAGCTTTGATAAAATTAAACAGCCGCCACTAATTTTACATCTTGTGTACTGTTTATTAATTGATCAAAGAATTTCAGAAGGCAGGCGTTGCATAACCTTTTAGATATGAGTCCACACTGTGATTGTTTGACTGTGGAGACAGTAGGTTTATGTTAGTCAAAATCAGGATACATACCTCTTTAATCACCTATCCTACTTCACGTGAAACAGCAGGAGTAAGACTTACAAGGCAAAAGTCTTCAGAACTAAATCTTGACCATTTTCTCAAAGTGTAGAATGATGTGATAAATTTCTGAGAAGTTGAGAAGGCACCAGATTACATTGACATGTTGAAAATTCTGAAAGAATATAGGTAAGTCTGAGCCCAAATTTTTAACGACCATTCCAGACATATCGCCCACTCCCTCTTTGTTAGGGGATATAAGTTATCTTATCGCCTCCCGTACGTTGACGAAAGTAAACTGTACTTTAATGGTTTCACGAAGACTTCTCACATTCATTTTCATGGTGTGATTGTTACAACTCGTTAAGAAAAAATCCATCACTGATAGATTCATATATTTCGACAACTCTCTAATGACTATGATATTTTTTCTAGAGGACACATAACAAAGCTCAGGTTGGGGGAGGAATTTGTTTTCGTCTAGTTTTCTGAGTGCTTTTTTCCTCATCAAAAGCATCCATTTTATCCCTACTCCTTTCCTAAACTAGAAAATCTGATTGCATCCTTGTGGTGACGGAGAATTTATCAAAAATCAAGCACTTTTTCAATTTTCCCAATTTCTTTCTCAAGATGACTAGGATATGTTCACTGGATGAGATAAGTGGTGGAACTATAGTATCTAGACGATAATTTAGGTTGAGATAAAATAAAGTCAGGGATTGGTATGCACCATCACAGGAGAACATTATCTCAGTCTGGACAATGTAGTGTGTATTGTGAATACGATAAGTCGACACAGACAGAATTTGTGTGAACGTGTCACAACTATTTGTAGCCTTAAGATGCATCTTTATGAAGCAAAGAATTGATATGTTGCATCCTTCTGATCACCTTCCAGGAATTTAACACGCGTTTATTTAACATAATATGATGGATTGTTGAAAAGGATTAAACTTAGTATACCGTTTTCCCATCGTCACTCCATTAACTATCCCCATACATTTATTAGTGACTAGGGTTTGAAGTACAGATTGAAAATGAGATAGTCCACTGAATGCCTTACCCGAAACCTCAAGTGAATTGAATATGCTACTCACCAGCGAACAGTTTTTCAGCTGTTAGTGTAATCCGTCTACATAGTACTCCATGGATGGCTTGACATGAGGCAGTTTGAAGAGGTCACTACTGTCAGTGAATAGTGGTCGAGGACTTCATTCCTTAAAAATACAAAGTCCTTTGAAATGTCTCAGCTTTATGCAAATGCCATCAAGCCTGTCAAATCTGAATGAACATAGATAGTGACAACCCCACACATACAGACACTGTGGTCATTACTGCAAAGATATGTCTACATCTCGAACTGAGAATATATGTTAATTCACTTATAAGAGTAAAAAAACTTGAGCTTAGATAGTTGCCACTACAGGCTGATGTGTAGCATATGGCGCCCGATACAAATCTATTTGAGCCATCATGTATGCAGATATATGCGACTACAATATGTTGAATAAACACAGCGTCTAAGATTATATACACTCATTTTGCACAAAAACGGTAGTGTAAAGACGTACAGGTTACTAAGGGTTACTATAGACGATGCCTGTATGTTTGTGTGGGATAGGGACACTTACAACGGATTCTAAATTAAGGTGACTCACTGAAGTTAATTTTACAGGACTTTTGAGCATTTACTTACTATTCCTGACAATTTGTTAAAGCTTCCACGTTCTTAAAGAAGTTGTATTATACATAAAATTTGGGTGGTTGTTTGTTACCATAAGCGCACAAGATGGGATTTTGATGTACATATAGAGAAAAAAGCGTGTGAAATGTGATATCCTCTGGCTTTTCCATATAGACGCTATGGACGGAGTAATCAGAGATGATTCTATTGATTTCAAGGTGGGTATAGTTTAAAGCCAGCTTTATGTTGTCGACATCAGCTAGCAGACTGGAGTTACCCAAAAAGTCAGCTCCAAGTATAGCATGACGAACGTCAGCTTCGATGAAAATCTATATAAAATGTCTCTGTAAACTGTCGTCGCTATCACCGTCTGGCTGGGGAGTTTCCCTGAGTCGATTCGTTATCTTTGAAGGTGCACGGAATTGTACGTCGAATGCCATGATATCAACAAGCACCTCAGTTTCTGGTGGGCTTCTTAGACCCATGCTTCGAGAGTTAACCTTACCATCTTGACCGTGTTCGTGACCTACCATACTCTGCTTGTAGGTTGGGAACAGCTGCTTCTAGTTTTTTCGTCATTTTTCCACTCAACACTGCGATGGATGATAGCACAGGCGTTTCCTTTGTAGAAATAGTCGGGATGGGTGACTCACCACATAAAGAACGTTTAATAAGGAGTGTACCTCAATTATTTCATCTACCATTTCTCCTAATTTCCCAAGGTCCACCGATTTAAATGATGTATTCAAGATTTTCCGAATATGGTCTGGTTACTGTTGCAACAACATTTGTCTTAAAACAGCTTCCTCAGTCTTATACAATCCAATAAGTTCATGCACATTCTGAAAAGCTGAGATGGCCTCGCGCCTAATTCACATTCTGTGAGTAACTGTTAAAGGCTTTCTTCATCAGAAAGACTCATTCTCTGCATTGCCACTGCTTTCAGCTTGTAATAATGGTGACCTTTGGGGACGTTGTCAGTCAAATCATAGATTTCTGTGGTAACTATCGTAGACAACGCTGCTTGTATGCATTCATAATTATAAGTCTTATTAAAAAGACGGTTGCAGCGAAGAAAATTTTTCTTTTCGACGAAGTCATCAACTAGGCTGTACATTCGTGTATTTATATTACATGTGTGAGAAAGTTCCAGAATTATTTCCGGTCAGAGGTCAGATTGATAAAATTACTAAGTGTAATAAACAGAAAGTAGTTAGCGACACTATGTTCCTTAATAATGAACTTTGGATATCATTACATTGGGTGGGCTGGCGAGGAAACTTGGTGTTCAATATCGGCATTATCATATGTATTACATAATTCTTTAGTGATCTGAAAGTTTCATGAATTAATTTGAACCAGTTTCTCCCCTCTCTTTCCGGAATAATATGGCCAGCAACCAGATAATCGAATAATTGGGTGTGAAATTTTACTCTTAACTTATAGTTTGAGGCTGACATCTGCAGCTGAAGAATGAAATCTCAAAACTTTAGGTCTGGAGCATAAATAAGTTTACTGAACTACTGTCTCACTGTTGTGTTTCAAAGGTATTGATACGAAAATAACCAATTGGAAGTCCTGAGATTTCACTGTTTGGTAGGAAAATACAATTATATAGAAATGCAAAGGTTCTCACCAGACTGCACACTTTCAGTCCTATCGCAGTAATAAAATGAGCTGAAATTTAATCATCTGGAGGATTCTTTGACAAATACTTTGCACCAAAGCATTCAAGACAATCCTCTATTTCCCTTTGTGAACAGTTCATAAGATCCCTGCAAAGGTTACCTAATCCTTCTAGATATCCTAAAATTTAGTTTTTAATGATAATTGTAATCTACAATGGTCGTATACCAGTAAAAACCAGAGAAGAACGTGGAAAGGATACAGATCAGATGCTCGTATTCTGCAGAATCATTTATGCTAAGCACATGCAACAAGTAGAAGCAGACAACAATGAACATTTAGATGATACAGCAATGGAGATAGTCAGCTGCAACATACGAGCCCTAAATATGAAGAGATTCACAAAATGATAAAACCTTCTTTGCTCAATAATTACGATGGATCTGAAAAACTCACACATAACGTAACACTAAACTTTATTCAATGACTTCCTGAATGACACAAAAGTGAATAAATTTACACAAATGACGATGACCTTTGACCGCCTCGTGAATGAAGCAGACAACTATCTTCTTTATGTGGCTATCGCGATTCACATAAAGCGACAGTTCAGAAACGATTTCCCAGACGTTTTAACTACCATGACCTCCTTTTTTCCTTATTTACTGTGTGACAATCTTTATGAAGTTCCACTGTTTATTTTTGATCTCAGTAGACAACTGTCAGTTTCATATGCTTTTCACTTTGGTAAATGACTCTTCACTATTCAAATAATTAGTTGTACACTTTCGCGCCTAAGTTAAACTCTTCACTATTTCATTGTTGTATTAGATTTCGATTCACAGTAAACTTTGTGTAAATCTCTTCTGAGAAATACAAAGAGATATTTTGTACTCGAAATAGAATAAATTTGAAGGAACACTTGAGTTACTAGAAAAATCCCTAGTACAGGATTTGTCTAAAATGCACCACTTCATTATACAAATGTAATAACAGAACATACATACGAATGTACAGGTCAAGAATAAAGAGATTCAAATCAATTTTGTTCCACAGCGTGCGGATCATAAACAATAAATATGCAGCGAATACCGTTTACAATATTGGAGGTAATTACGTCAGACTAAATAGAATCTTTATATAATAGGTGAAGTGGATTAAGCAAATGCCACAAAATCTTGAACGAGATATAATTCCACTACTTTCTAGTATTAAGTAGGCAAAGTCCAAAGGCATATGAAAGGGTGATGAAAAATGCCTGAGAAAGGAATTAAGACAATAACTATCGGCAATTAACATTGAATTACAGAAAAAGGCACTTAACGGCACTAGAAATGCTCATTCAATATACATATGATAAGAATAAAGATAATTACAATGATATACTAAGGGGGTAGAGTTGAAGTAGATGAATTACAAAACTTTAAAAGTTTATTAAGTAAGTGAACTGGTGTAGAGATTTTAAATTGTAGGTAAGGTGAAGTTTGAAAAATTAAGAATAAGATTATGGTAGCAATAAAGACGGCGAAAGTGAAGTGAAGTGTAGTGAATTCAAGTAGTAAAATAGACTAAAATAAAAGAACATTATTATGACGAAGGTAAAGAAAGGGGTTTGACAAAACGTTTTTTGAATTAACATTGTTCATATAAACTCCATGTTAATTGTCAACTGTCTGGATTGCGAAAGATTCTGCACCTGGAAATGATTCCAGAAGGCTAGGCTTAACATGCCAAATACTATGCAGAGTAACCAACGCAGAATATCAGCAAACGGAAGGACAATACGAGTTTATTTCTCCACCGATTACGAAACAGGATTACAAGTTACCAAATGCGAAGTCTGTGAATAAACGTTGATGAAATGTACAATAAGAATTCTGACTGTATTTCTCCAGTCCTCTGTCAACGATTAAGCAACAGTCACCATTTATATCTTCCACCAAATGCAGATCAGCTAGAATAAACAATCCATTCAATGTTCAATAACACTGATAATAACCTTAAATCTTTGAAGAGGAATTATCGGGAGATAACTCTTTATCTGTTCCCACTTCACAGTCAAAGTGACATGAGATCTCGTACAAACTGCTTGGTGACGACATCTTTTGCTTACGGACAGTTGTCAGACACAACTTGTAGAGAACAGCACATTGCACGTAGACCGAAGCTAAAGGACTTCGCACACAGAGGTCACTTTGAAAGTCTACAGATGAATCAATGTAGATGATTTCACAACATTTTGTGCAAAATATTTGAGATATATTGGTGCAGTTGTATTCTCTTTGTTGGATGGTACTGCTGAGAAAAATTCATTGTCTTCACTTCTTAGTTCAAACTCAAATGGGTTTTCACATTTCTCAACGAATTTATCAGCCGCCTGTCTCGGTAATCTCGAATATAGTTGGTTGTTTCTCGCTTTTAGTCCACTCTTATTTTCTCAGTGATTATTTGTTGATCTGAGAGTTGACCGATTTTCCATGTGAATTCCCCCCCCCCATTAACTGCTAAATTTTGTCCATATCCATGTGTCTGTAGATGGCAGATTGTCAAGCTTGTGTTGTTTATCACGTATCTGCGTCGGTGGCACGGCGGTTATGACTCTCACCGACCTTGCTAAAGGTCCGAGGTTCGCTCCCCTACCGACGCAAAAATGATGTCTATGGTTGGCATGCAAAATTTGGGCTACCGATATCACATGCTGAAAATTCCATACCTGTACCAAAAATACGGTGTGGAATCAAGCTATAATCAAAAGAAAATTTCCACAGTCTGGGACCAGTACATTTTCTCAATTGAATTGGTTTCCGTGATGAGTCGCAGGCTTTGATATGTAGGAATGGATATCACGTCTATGTTTAAATTTTCCTCATTACTGCTGCAACATTCTTGTAAGAACAACGATATCTGTATTCTGGACAGTATTAATAAAATGTGCAGAATTTTCAAAGAAGTTTATTGTATGATAATTTCCGTTAGTACAATATCTTCAAGTAAAATACTAACCGACAGTATTTCCTGTGACGCAGGGGTCTCTGAGCTGAAGCACAAACCAGTCCACTATTGAGCAACTGCTTTGTCACCTCCAAGAAATCCCCGATATCTAGTTGAAAGCCAATTGTAAGATGTTCAGAAGTACATTTTGAGATCCAAGGACATAATCGAAGAACAGTTATCTCATGCAATAGGACAAACTGCCACCCACGATCAGGCCATTCCTCAATTTTAGTAGGAATTAGAGAATCAGGAGCTTGTAAACATTTTCAATACACAAAAGGGTAGATAATACCATTAGAGGGGTCATATCTTGATCGATTACAACAAACTGAAAGAGAGAAGATAAATGCAATAGAGATAGATGGGAGTCTTTGGTAACCCAGGTTTATAAGCAGGCCTCCATTAGCAATAAAAGTTAAAAGAGGGAATTTCAGTGAAGTAAACGAAAAGCTCAATTTATGCAATTTAGCTATTACAATAAATGTAAGAATAGAAGTAATTAGTAATTCCGAAATTCCAATTTGGAGGTCTCTAAGCTAAATGATTTGAAACGCACCATCACTGTTTGTTACTAATACAACAGCTCAACCACATCAAAACTGATTTCAATATTTATAAAAACAAAACTCCAAGTTGTATAGAACAGGTGAACAGCTATTCGACGAAACACAGCTCAACAAAAATTGAAACGCCCTTACGAGGAACAGGAAGCAGAATGAAAATTACTATAAACAACAAAGAATGTTCACATGTGGAGTGAGGACGTTATTGCGGAAATTTCACTAACGGTTCATCTACCGGGTAAAGACAAACAAGTTGATTAATCATTCAATTCGATGAGGTCGTTGAGGCAAACTTTTATATCATGTTATATCGTCATGCAATCATGCCACAATTATTGATATTCAGTCCTTTGTGTTCACCGGTAAGACTATTACTAATGACAGAGGCATACACGCGCGCACTTCCTACTCATACTGAAATTCTCGAAAAACCCTAAATTCCAAGTATTCCCTCTTATGATAAGCATGTATGCTAAATATTATTCCCCATAGAAACATGATAATCATTTTCGCCATTCAAATGCAATATGGATGACTGACAAGTATAATAGATTCCATCCTACAAAATGGATACGTGGTGAGCACATGGTCTATCAAAACATATTTCAATGAAACTATTTCTAATCTTACTCGCCATGATGAAAAATGAAAATGTCAATTAATTTGTGGCTGGAAAAATACGAATTCCTACTCATTTCAAATATCATCCCTACATGTGAGATTTTGCCGACATTTTGAAATGCCTAAATCTCGTATTTTGATTGACAACACACTATCAACCATAAGACAGAAAACAATTTTTACAATTCTAATTTCATCCAACTTGTTTCACAGAAATCACATGCAAACTCAGACTGTTTCGCTTTCTCTGTTTCCACATATGTGGAATGTCGAATGATTGATGGATTATTGAAATTTCTTTTTGACAATAGATATTTCCTAGTAATGGCGTATGAATATATATACTCATGATTTCATTTGTTACTACACAAAGCATGATAGCAATCGCAAATACACACACGCACATAACACCGGCACATACGATTCTGCCCAGTATTTCAACTGCGTGTCATTCAGCTAGCTGTCAAGTAGTTCATCATGACATACTTTTGTAATAATATAATATTTGCTTGTTGCTGATTTCATGCTGCACCCTTCTTCATAAAGCAAATCAGAAAATTATTTCATACTCGTGGAATCGATATTTGTATAGTGACACTAATTTCGCATTTCTTCAATCTATTGTCAAAACGAAATTTCAATAATCCATCAATCACTCGACATTCCACATATGTGGAAACAGAGAAAGTGAAACAGTCTGAGTTTGCATGTGACTTCTGCAAAACCTAACTGTCATTTCTGTAAAATACCTAACTGTCATTATTCAACCATTAGAAAGGAATATGAAGCGCTTATTAGCAATACTTCAGGATTTCGAAATAATCCTTTGGATATATTTACATATGCTAATGAGAAGGCAGACACTGTGAGATGATATCACTTCGTAATGTCTTCGTGATTGCTTTACAACCAACTTGTTTGACAATTAATCAGTTATATAACAATTAAAAGTGTGCATAATTAACCAATCATACTTTAATCATCCAAGTAGCCTATGGTAGACAAAGATTGGAGTCTACGGTTTTCTGCACACACTGTTTCGGTAGCTTATTTTTCTCTCTTTCCCAGCCATTATTTAGGTGTTTACTGATGATTATCTTTCTCGTTTTTTAGGTAGTAATTTCTCCAGTGATATCAACTGATACGCTGCCTTCTGCCGTACAATGATGGTCTTGCTACACCCCTTAACCTTGTGGTAGTCAACTTTACCTATTATGTGTTGCAAAAGTTACTGCTGGACCTCTCATTTACGCCAGTAACATCCGAACTATGATCACTGGCACCATAATAGTTAGGACCATTGTTAGAAGAAACGTTTCGTACAGCAGTGCAGGACATATTTCCTTGTGCTCCATAGTCTTCTGGACAGATCGAACATAAATCTTATTATGCTAGATATTCGATCTTCTCCTATCAAATGTAAAATGATACTTCAGAACTGGTCTGAAGTGACCCCTATTTTAAATATATGGGGTCAAGTGGTTTATACTGTTAACCACTGTACTTATTGAGGAAGTTTCATCTTCCTGCCCTACATTCCTGCTAACTATAGTCCTTTTGAATTATTTTCATCCACCTTTCTGTTCCACATGATGTGTGGTATCTTGAACTGATGCACATTTCAGCAGAATCAAACGTTTAAATGAGGTTGGTCAGTCAGTTGTGCTGCAGTAGTCCCTGTACTGCCACTGTCCAATGACTAAGCTTGTAGTGCTTGCATGCTACGGAAATTAGACTAGCCTACTCAATACCAAACCACCGACCTCAATTATCGTACAGAATACCGTTTAGTTATCTGCGAATTCAGTCAGGTAGCATATACTAATTACTTCATTTGAGAAGGCTATTGATCGAAGAACGATGCTTATTTCGAATGGAAGAAGCAATTGGTGTCAAAATGATGGAGTTGATTCCTGGTTCACTTAGAGGGTTCTCCACCTAATTGTCTTCTTTGAGCTTGGTCGTTTAATTCCGAAGCCGTTATCAATCTTGCAGAAAACATTGTCTGAGTTGAATGTAGGTGTTCAATGTTTCCGGGATTATTGATAAAAATGAATAATGGAGTAAGAAAAACCGTAGATACTCTCGAATTTCTCAAACACTCAAATGGCTCACATCGATTTATAGTAATTTTTCATTCCGAACACGTAGTATGAGTTAATTGTGTATCTGGTTTATTGAATGATCCCAACAAAAGTATGAAAACAACTTTGAATCGAATTCCTCCATCTCATGAACTTGTCATAATCCGAGTATTTTTTGATGAAATTGGAAAGGGAAAGCTTGAAGCTAAGCAGAGATATCGTTTGGGTGATTTCATTTTCAGAAGTGGGACAATTGCACTTTCATGGATGAATCGGAATAGCCACTAGTAGCAATATTTAGTTTGAAAGAGTGACCGAGAGGGATAGAGAAAATGTGTAAGGAGGTTAATACTACTTGACTTGAAATTTAAATTACCTCTTCACAAGTATTTTTAAACCTATCCTGTTCAATTTGTGTTTGATGAAATGTAGATCACATATTTCATATGTACTTTCCTAGTCTTTCATTTTTCCGGTCCGACGCAATGTTTTAGCTGGAAATGCAAAACATCTGAGAGGCATTTGCACATTGTGTGAGAAATAAACGAATTATAATCTTATTTCAATTGTTGTTTATACACAGTGATAAGCTTTTGATTTTGTAAATATTTCGGGCAAAATTACTGCCTGTGACCACACCGGCTATTGGGATTTATTTTAATTTATACATTATCTTTTATCACAAATGTCATACATTGACACTTTTGTATCCAGAATTACATTCCACGTTGTTGATAGTTGTACTGAGTCACCTGTGTTGCATGTAAAATTGTTGGCGGTACCCGTAGTAGTGAAGTAGTTGCCAAAACACCTCTTAGTCGACGCTGTCGAAGGCCTTTCAAAGTTAATGAAGTTGAGATGGAGAGGTGACTGCCATTCCAAGTTCTGTTCAATGATGATACTTAGTATTGCGATTTCTTCGATGCATGACTTATTCCTCCCTAATCCAGCCTGTCAAGGTCGAATTTTTTCATCCAGAGCATGTTTGATTCTCTTCAGCATGATGCGGCTTGGTATTTTGCTTGGGATGGACAGGAGCATAATGGCGAGCCATTTCTTGCATTGACCGAAGTCCCCTTTCTTTGGCAGTTTGAATAGGTAGCCTTTCTTTCAATCCGCAGTTACCTTGATCTCTTTCAAAACCTTCTCCATTAGTGATGTCATCAACTGGGTATATAATTGCTTCCTGACAGGTTCCAGAATATCTGCCAGCCATTTTGCAATAGAGTGGACAGGGGAACCTGACATATCCAGAATTGGACGAAGTGGGAAACCGACACTGTGTACGTTCGGTAGACCATAAAGTCTTGGTATTATACAACTTGTTTCTACATTAGGTAATCTGTTATGTATAAACAACTGACAACTCTAATGACACACATCTCTGAAGATGCTTCTTTTCTTACTAAGATAATTCACTGAATCTATTCGGTTGAACAGTGAGAGGATGATATCGCTGAACGCCTTTTCTTTCATACTCCATGAATCATTCCATTCAGTGCAGAGCCCAGTTTATAGTTTTATGGTTAACCCCAAATACAATCACAAATACTTTGACAGAATTCACATTCCCATTAAGAATTATCTGTATGCATATACATTATTATACAGGTGAACAGCTTGGTAGTGAATTCGTTGAAGACAGTCTCTTCACTGAATCACTCGTTTTGTAAGTAACTGATATTCGTCACTCAAATTATTTGAACAACTGATTAACATTTCACTGATTGCAAGATGCATCGTTCATGCACGTCTTTCTAGAATAAGTCGAAATGGCTAATAAAAAGTAATTGCTTACTTGAAGCCATATGATAAATAAATACAACCGTCAATCACGAATGACTTCCTCATCGATTTTCTCTTCCTCATTACCTGTATCATTCATTACCGCTTATCTAACCTTTTGAATACTTGGCAGAGTGAAAACATGCGTAAAGAAATACTGCTAGGCTTGTGTTCTTCCATCGTCTTCAAATATCTCACCATACGTCTGCTTACAAGCCATCCAGACTGCTTCAAATTACCGCATTAAATCATATTTCAGTGATGTACATTTCTTCCATGAAATCCTGAGTGAGAATTTCTGATTAAACTGTCCATTATTTAAGCCAGTCGTCTGAGTTAGGTTTAAGCGTAATCCACTGAACAGGATTTGTGTAAAATACGCTACTGTATTACACACAAATATGATGAGTAGAATCTTGAGACCTTGGTGTGTGAGATATGTAAGTTGTAATTGTCATATGCCCTATCACTGAGATTGAGTAGGATTGGTGTACAGCACATCTGTACCTAAAGGGATCTACACGCGAATGTACACTGCAAGAATACAGAGATTTTTATGAATAATGTTCAACAGAGAGTGGGATATTTCAAGGATTAGTAAAGTAAATGCAGTTTAACCATGAATATGCATACACTGTGAGTGAGATGAATTCCAACAGAAGTCGATAAATATGCTGATTAAAATTTATATATAAAAATGTTTGGTGTAATATGAACATATGCTACTCTCTAGTAGCAAGTAGTATAAAGTTCAACGCAAGTGGAAAGGTGATGAATGATATGTGACCAAGGAATTAACAGCCTCTTCCTTAGTGGTAGCTTCGAAGTAACAAATTTTCTCTGTAAAAATAATTCACCGAATTTATCCCTTTCTTACTACATAGCAGGATCCTGACCACCGCTCATTTATAGCTGACTAGTTATAGGTCGGTTGTTGGAATTTACATTGAGCTGACTCCATGTGTCCCTTGGATGCATCTATCTCCATAGTGTGAAATGAGATTGTGTGCGCCGACTGGCGAATGATTTCCAACCTGCGGGTGCTCAGGCGGATAGTTGCTGACCAACCATGAAGTACTGTGACATACAGGAGTGAGTAGTGAATGAGTTTCACTGCTAGTCAGAATCATTCAAATTATTAATTTGTAATAGTTACAATCAATAATCCGTTGAACGGAGTGACAACAGGAGATTTAACTAGATAATAATTTTCTACTAGGCACTAAATTTCGCCGATTTGGCGAAAGTTGAACTAAGGACTTGAATATCTATTCATGAACTGATAACCTCTGTAGTGGACCTAGCAGCTAAGTAAGTCTATACACACAATTAAAAGGACAGAACGGGTACTAACAAATACGTATATATATATATATATATATATATGCATCTTGCAATCAGTGAAATGTTAATCAGTTGTTCAAATAATTTGAGTGACGAATATCAGTTACTTACAAAACGAGTGATTCAGTGAAGAGACTGTCTTCAACGAATTCACTACCAAGCTGTTCACCTGTATAATAATGTATATGCATACAGATAATTCTTAATGGGAATGTGAATTCTGTCAAAGTATTTGTGATTGTATTTGGGGTTAACCATAAAACTATAAACTGGGCTCTGCACTGAATGGAATGATTCATGGAGTATGAAAGAAAAGGCGTTCAGCGATATCATCCTCTCACTGTTCAACCGAATAGATTCAGTGAATTATCTTAGTAAGAAAAGAAGCATCTTCAGAGATGTGTGTCATTAGAGTTGTCAGTTGTTTATACATAACAGATTACCTAATGTAGAAACAAGTTGTATAATACCAAGACTTTATGGTCTACCGAACGTACACAGTGTCGGTTTCCCACTTCGTCCAATTCTGGATATGTCAGGTTCCCCTGTCCACTCTATTGCAAAATGGCTGGCAGATATTCTGGAACCTGTCAGGAAGCAATTATATACCCAGTTGATGACATCACTAATGGAGAAGGTTTTGAAAGAGATCAAGGTAACTGCGGATTGAAAGAAAGGCTACCTATTCAAACTGCCAAAGAAAGGGGACTTCGGTCAATGCAAGAAATGGCTCGCCATTATGCTCCTGTCCATCCCAAGCAAAATACCAAGCCGCATCATGCTGAAGAGAATCAAACATGCTCTGGATGAAAAAATTCGACCTTGACAGGCTGGATTAGGGAGGAATAAGTCATGCATCGAAGAAATCGCAATACTAAGTATCATCATTGAACAGAACTTGGAATGGCAGTCACCTCTCCATCTCAACTTCATTAACTTTGAAAGGCCTTCGACAGCGTCGACTAAGAGGTGTTTTGGCAACTACTTCACTACTACGGGTACCGCCAACAATTTTACATGCAACACAGGTGACTCAGTACAACTATCAACAACGTGGAATGTAATTCTGGATACAAAAGTGTCAATGTATGACATTTGTGATAAAAGATAAAGTATAAATTAAAATAAATCCCAATAGCCGGTGTGGTCACAGGCAGTAATTTTGCCCGAAATATTTACAAAATCAAAAGCTTATCACTGTGTATAAACAACAATTGAAATAAGATTATAATTCGTTTATTTCTCACACAATGTGCAAATGCCTCTCAGATGTTTTGCATTTCCAGCTAAAACATTGCGTCGGACCGGAAAAATGAAAGACTAGGAAAGTACATATGAAATATGTGATCTACATTTCATCAAACACAAATTGAACAGGATAGGTTTAAAAATACTTGTGAAGAGGTAATTTAAATTTCAAGTCAAGTAGTATTAACCTCCTTACACATTTTCTCTATCCCTCTCGGTCACTCTTTCAAACTAAATATTGCTACTAGTGGCTATTCCGATTCATCCATGAAAGTGCAATTGTCCCACTTCTGAAAATGAAATCACCCAAACGATATCTCTGCTTAGCTTCAAGCTTTCCCTTTCCAATTTCATCAAAAAATACTCGGATTATGACAAGTTCATGAGATGGAGGAATTCGATTCAAAGTTGTTTTCATACTTTTGTTGGGATCATTCAATAAACCAGATACACAATTAACTCATACTACGTGTTCGGAATGAAAAATTACTATAAATCGATGTGAGCCATTTGAGTGTTTGAGAAATTCGAGAGTATCTACGGTTTTTCTTACTCCATTATTCATTTTTATCAATAATCCCGGAAACATTGAACACCTACATTCAACTCAGACAATGTTTTCTGCAAGATTGATAACGGCTTCGGAATTAAACGACCAAGCTCAAAGAAGACAATTAGGTGGAGAACCCTCTAAGTGAACCAGGAATCAACTCCATCATTTTGACACCAATTGCTTCTTCCATTCGAAATAAGCATCGTTCTTCGATCAATAGCCTTCTCAAATGAAGTAATTAGTATATGCTACCTGACTGAATTCGCAGATAACTAAATGTGCTTACTGTTACAATGTGTTACATACATACGTGCATACAAACAACCACATGAGAACAACATGCACAATAAGACGATTATGTGAACAAAGTCAAGACAATACCGTTTGAAACAAACTCACTGTTATTATTATTTATTATTATTATATCTAATAATTATGTCGTAAATGTGGACAAATTCCTCCGAATAGTTTTGTTTTAATTTTTAATTTTATATACATTTTGAGTAAATCAGATGCAATATTGTGACAAATACTGAGAATTTCATTCTGTTTATAAGTTTTGAAATAAAGTAAATTATTATTATTTTGTGTGAAGTGGAATCACATGTAGAGTGAGAATGAACTATGATCCTTCAATATGCAAAAACGCGTCAATAATCATCAAAGAAGTCGGAAAATATACATATATATACAAATGAGGAAATACGTGAGAATATTCTTGAACG
This sequence comes from Trichobilharzia szidati, assembly GCA_944472155.2. Lineage (NCBI taxonomy): Eukaryota > Metazoa > Platyhelminthes > Trematoda > Strigeidida > Schistosomatidae > Trichobilharzia > Trichobilharzia szidati. The sequence continues at coordinate 3,446,042 of OX235276.1, forward strand.
TACGAAATTTCGAAGCTCGGAGGTACAACAAGTAAGTGAATTTCAGTTATATCTCATCTCTCGTTTGCTGCCAATTTGATTTATTACTAAGTTTGCTCAAATATGAATAGCAAGCTGACGATTTTAGTCTGACTTTGAACATGTTTGAGGTATTTCACTTGAGTATGAACATAGGAAGTACGCTCAATCACATTTAATTGGGTTTTATGGATCTAGTAAATGTGGAATGTGTTAGTGTGTGATGACTAGATGTCTAATAAACTCAGAATTCTGTGAGGTGTGATAGAGCAAACTGATGTTCTCATTTATCCTCCCCAGTTTTGTGGCAGAGTGTCATCGTCTGATACTTCCATGCATATATTGACTCCGTACATACGCCCAAAAGAGACCAGTTTTTCTCCGATGATGCAGAAGAGAAACTCCAGTAGGCTGTTCCCTCAAAGTTTGATATGGTGTATGAGAAACACAAATGAGATTTTCTTCAACCCACTCAATTTCGTAGAGCACACTCTTCCATACGATCACTGACTCCATCTCATCAACATTCGCAAACTGGTGCATTTCTCAAGCATTACGGAACCTGAATTATGTTCAAATAATCTGACAGTCACATCCACACCATATTCTCCGTTGGCATATTCGGAAACTCTAATCTATGTGTCCATTTTTATCATGTATATTCTGAGGTGATTAAGTTACTTCTGCGCCGTTGTCGTCTATCATTTTCTTCGTAAATTTGCAGCCCATTGGAAAATGTCACGTCTTTATGAATCGTTTGAGAATTCCAAGTATAACTACGGGAGTCTACAGCGAATTCCTCTCCCTGACAGCATTTGGGTAAGATAAAAGTGAATTAATATGTGAGCAATTTTATTCTTAGATCCTAATAGATACACTTCTTATGATAATGGAGACAGCTGTTGTTTTTCTCTTGATTACTTTCGTGTAAGGACAGATAAGATTTTCCGATGAAATATTCTCTCGGTTGTAGGGATGGGCTATGGAAATACTTCAAAGAGGATACCTGGAGAAAGTTTACCATTTCGTAAGTTCTCTGTTCAACATTATTTATCGAGTGTTCAATTGAATTCATCACACCTTGACAAGTGGAATTTATTTGTGATACAGAGCAGTAATCCACTTCACAGCACACTCGATAACTAAATTAGTATTAACTGAATTTTCAGGAAAAGGGGAGTCTTAATTTATATTAAGGCCTTGAGTTTTGAGAGAGTCTGTTCTTCACCTGTATTCAGATCATCAATTACACATTTCGCTAATTAGGTTGAATTCCACTAAAGTGTTTAATTAACCTTCAAGGATAGAAATAAAACAACTGGTTCATACAATAATTACTGGAATGCATTTTTAGGAGTAGAGCATTTGTAGAAACACGATCGCTGAAAATGTATTACAGAGAAGATTCCAGCAATGGTGGACATCACAATAATCAATACATTATGTCAAGAATGCTACTGAACTTTCGTCATGAATATTATTCACATGGTGACATGATGCAAACCATTTGTCAAGATTTTATTCGATAATTGCGCAAAAACTTCTGATCAGATGATATCTCAAAGTAAGTCATATTTGAAGAAATAATAATTGAGAAATAATTCCAACCTCTCACTCGACACATTGGAAATAGTGTAAAATACAACAACTTAACTATGAATAATAAGGTGCATCTGGGCCTTAATATCGCTGACATAATCAGTACAAGCAGTTCAGTGAAGAGTTTCTTCTCTTGACGAATTCATTTTCTTCACTTGCACAATCCCATAAGGGAGGATCCATCGTTGGGAAACTCACATGGAACAACCAAACTGAACGTTGACAGAGGGAAGAATCGTGAGAAGAATGGCTGGTTATATTAATGAGTGCATGTAAGAAGTTGTATAAGATCAATAGAAATACGTAGTGAGATAGGAAACATACTATGTGAGTTTTGATATGCATGCACATGGAAACAAAGGAAATACTATGTTCCATTCACGAACAACGACATCTTTAGTTTATTAACTGTTACGTTGAAATTTAGTCCTTTCTCCAGTACTTTTATCTCACTGGAGCTTAGTTCCCTTGATGAGGGATAAAACAACAACAGAAGAGGTTAGAGCACAATGTGCAGTAACCATAAAAAATCAAAAGAAGGCGAAATCAAACTTGACAAAATCGGAAAGAGAAGCTTTAATTAATCTAAAACAGGATAAAAATATTGTCATCGCAAAAGCTGAAAAAGGAAACGCCACCGTAGTTTTGAATAAATCTGACTACATCAAGAAAGTCACTGAACTATTGAAATGGGTCCATATGAGGAAATCAAGAAGCCCGTAGATACAATAATGAATAAGGTTAAAAGAGCCACAGCGGAATTAGTACGCAGGATGAAGCCATCACTGGGTGAGACTAAATGGTTTAATTTAATGCCCAAAACTAATAATGCTAGTAGGATGTATGGTTCTATTAAAATACATAAGCCAGGTTATCCCATAAGACCAATAGTAGATTTTAGAAATACCCCTACATATGAATTATCAAAACATTTAGCTCTAATATTATGCCCCATTAGCGATCGTTCAAATTCTAGACTAACTAATTCATATGAGATGAAAAATAAACTAAATGACAAACAACTAGATAATGATGAAACAGTGGTTAGTTTTGATATAACCAGTCTTTACACTAATATACCAGTCAATATGGCCTTAGAAGCAGTTAAAAAAGAACTAACTGCGGATACTAAACTCAATCATGGGACAAAGCTGTTCATTGAGGAAATTATTTTAGGGATTCAGCTATGCCTCACATCTACTGTATTTAAATTCCAAGGCAAAAAATATAGACAAACTGAAGGTGTAGCAATGGGATCACCAATAACCCCTATCGTGGCAAATATATTTATGGATAGCTGGGAAAATATGGCACTTAATACGTTTAATCCTACTCCAAAAATATGGTGGAGATATGTGGATGACACTTTCACAGTGTTAAAAACAGAACATATCTCTAGCTTCTTGACACACATAAACTCACTAGTGGAGGGAATAAAATTCACATTTGAAACCGAAAATGAGCAAGGAGAATTAGCTATGTTAGATTGTAAAATAAAACGAATAGAAGAAGGCAAACTACACACTAGTGTTTATAGAAAAACCAACGCATTCTAATAGCTATTTAGACTTTAATTCATCTCATCCTTTAACTGTTAAGGCAGGCTTAGTTAAGTGTTTAACAAACCAAGCAATGGCACTAAGTAGCACAAAAAAGACCTTAATGATGAAATAAAACAGATAGAAGAGGCGTTGGTTCTAAATAACTATCCTCTAAAATTCATTAGGAAGATTGAAAAATGCCAAAAGAAAAATAAAAAGAATTGTGAAACTGGTAATAATAACATAAATAGGAGAGAATATAAGTCATCTACAGTTATACCATATGAAGAGGAGACATCTGAGACCCTACGTAGGATTCTAAATAAAGCAGGAATTAGGGTGGCATTTAAACCTACAAACTCACTCAGGGACAAGCTCTGTAGGTAAAAGGACCCAGTGGACCCAATTAGACAAAATAATATAATTTACAAAATACCCTGCAATGACTGTGAGTAAGGTCAACTACATAGGTCAAACTAGTAGGTCAGGGGTAGTCGGATTGTCAGAACATAAGAATTTAGCTGAGGTAAGAATGGTTGACCCAGAGAAGATAAGTAATTTAGAAGGAAGCTCGGCAAATGCAATGCATGCATTAACACACAACCACACAATAGGGTGGGAGAGGGTTAAAATTCTAAAAAGTAATCTAGGTAGGTGGAGAGAGAGGTTGATTACTGAATCTTTGTTCATCGAATCTACACCCAACGCATGGAATAGGAATGAATCATCACTCATACCTGAAATATAGAAAATAATACTACCAATCAAATCAAGTGAAAAACAATGGAACTATATAAATGAATTTGGGAAGTCGTGTGATTACCTTGTGCGTCGGTGGCACAGTGGTTAGGACTCTCGCCGAACATGCACATGGTTCGAGGTTCGAGCCCCTACCGGCGCACTCCCGATATCTATGGTCGGCCTGCAAAATTTCGGCTACCGATATCCATGCTGAAAATGCCATACTTGAACTGAAAATACGGTGTGGCATCAAGTTGTAACCAAAATATAAAAATATAAAAATAAATAAAAATATGATTATGAGCAATAAATTGTGCTCGAAACGTCATCAGTAAATATTACTGTATAACACTGTGATTCTTCCCTTTTCAACTGTCCAGAACCTTTCTGAATTCTATTGTGCAGCTTAAGAAATTGAATTTCTTTTAATAGAGACTCTCCACTGAACTGCTTCTACTGATTTTTTCAGCGATATTAGGGCTCAGATGCACCCCATTATTCATAGTTTAGATGTTTATCTTCAGCTATTTCCAATCTGTCGATTGTTGGAATTATTTGTCAGTTTTTATTTCTACAGATATGACTCAATTAAATTCTTCACAGTGATTATTCATTTAATCATTTGCTTTGAAATTAGTGAATCATTGTCTCATCTTGATTACCACGTCTGATAATGTTCAAACATGCACTTGGAAGTTTTGTATTTTATTTGACACTCAGTAGAACTAGTCACACAGGACCAAGTTTATATATAAACAACCATGGAGGAGGCCTGAGTTGTTAGTTTACACTTATCACATTCGGACTACTTACGACTGAACAGACGATCAACCTTAATCAGTTTACAACCCATTTCCACCCTCTGTGGCTTACTTCGACTCGAGGTAATAGTTGTTCAGCCGAGTAATTTCGAGTCTTAAGAACATTCACTTTGGTGATAAACAGATTTCAATAAACAAAATATTCCCATAGTAAAATTTAGAACAACACAGATTTGCCAAATAATAATGACAATGATAACTGGGGTATCTGTCCGAATGTCTTCCATTTCTGATGATATTTGGTTTTCGTCTATCATCTGGTTGTCGTCTGACAAACCAATTAAGAAACATCAAAGTTACGTGTGAATATGGCTCAACATATTTCTGAAGCTTAACACTGTTTGGTATATTGTTTATCAGGTGAAGATTTTCATCTAGGACTCTAAATGTAATGATGTCCGAAGATGTTATCTAGGTATTTCGGACGATTAGAGCATCTCACAATTGCAGCTGTTTCCAATGAGTGGATGCACAGATTGGTCAGTGAGGGAGATTCTGGTTGTTCCATAACAATACCATCTGTTTCACGTGGGATATCTCCTCTATATTTGAACACTGTTTGATCTGAACACACTTCTAGTGAATTCATAATTTCTCTTTTGCCGGAAATACACCGACCGCATAGCCCACTGTCTGAAAATGGTGAATGACGAAGACTTGGGAATATTTCATCTCATTCAACATAAATTGACGCGGTTCTGCTCTCAGATTCATACATATTCTGTACTCAATATACGGCTTGCATTTTATAAGGTTTCGGTATTCAAGGAGTGTATGTTGAGAGGTTGTGTATGAGAGAGTTAGTAGGTTATAAATATAGACGTTATGGATTATTTATTTATTTAAACGCAGAAAAACGTGGTACAATATGGCACGAAGAAAGATGCGCCACACAATATTGTGTGAGGGCTGAGATACTACCCGGGCGCCGAGACCGAAGCAGGTGTTTTTCCTAAGGGACCACCCCCGAGCCTTTGACTTGTAGTCTAAACCGCAAGGCAGCGAAGCTTCGTGAGGAGCTGCGTTCCCATGGTTGCCGGTGACCCATATGGGTTCATACGCCATTTGATCCGATTGAATTCTGGAGCCCATGTACCCCATGGTAACTGCTTTTAGTCTAACCACTATCCAAACAACCTGCTTGACATGGTAGGACCTGCAGGGAAATGAGTCTCAGCCAGTTTAGCTTGTTGGGTCACTGCGGCATTCAAGCTCGACCACCACGGCAAGGTAGCAGTTATCGGTCGGGACGTTATGGATGATCTTGTTTATAAAAATTTTGAAATTCATATAATCCCCACTGATGGAAACATTTTGGTGCAGGGTATCTCTGCACTGACACTTCCATTTCCTCGTTTACGAACTGAGATATTTTGATTGTCTCAGCTTTTCATTCTTTGCAAACTGGCTGTTCAATCTGTCTGGTCGTCTATTTCTCACAGTTCAGTGCTACGGTTTTCCGTGATTATTTTCTCACCCTGTTCTATTGTGTTTTCAGCGATTAATCACAGTTTGCATTGCGACAAATTCCCTTCTACCAATCATAGAATATTTTCGATTTGACAACAACCTTAACTAAAGTCGCTTTGTCTAACCTTAAGTTAAATTATCCTCATTTCAAGGGATCATGAGAAAAAGAAAACTTTCAAACCTAGCAGTCTCTGACTTGCTTTCATTTACCCATGTCATTTGTGAACCACATGAAACGAGTTGTTTTCACTCATTTGTCAACCCAGCAGAGAGATTAAGCCAAGTAACTTAGCATTTATGTTTTCCGTTGCTTAGAAAACAGTGAGGTTTACTATATCATCAAATCAGAGATTTCTGCCTATAGTGAAAAAGAACGAGTGATTTCATAAAGCACTGAGCCAATGAAGCCTATGACAAATGAGAAGTTGACGTCGCAACCGAAGAATGGCATCCATACACAGAGATAGTCACACTGAAAACCATTTCTATTGAAAATGCAACTTATGAATACTTGATTATTATGAAATGTGATGCACTAACCGAAATAACGCACAATTCCGATTAACTATGTAATATCTGTAACGAATTGTTGATGTTTGTGTATTCATTTCAGAGGAGTCGGTCTTCTTGTGTTACTTCTCTTCGTATTCGTGTCAAAAATTCGATCACAACCAATTGGTGTCTATGTCATGCTTTCAATTGTAGTAAGTGTCATATTTTAAACCCTGCAAAAAATTGTGAGGAATTACGGTAACTTGCTTTTGACTGAATGGATGTCATTTCTGGTGCAAACTGAAAGTGTCTACACCCACGAATACTTCGTCAAAGTGATCATTTCTGTGATTCACATCACACACCACTTTCATTATTTCACTTATTGGTGACGTAACAATGACTGCGTGGTTTCACTACTTACGCATGAGAAAAGACCCGAAAGCTGAGACAAATTGTCTCTTAGTATCTCGTAAATGTGGAAACGTAAATCCACCTGTTGCATTAGCAGGAAGTGTTTATTGTAGGGAGAGCTTGAATCAATGAATAAACTGAAGTTCTTGAGAAGTTATATCTACATGACCCAGGATAAAACAATCGACAGTCTACTTCATTCAAAAAGTTGAATGAAAGATCATCCAAAACACATTCGTGAGAAATCAAATTAGGCATTTTCTGAACTGAAGTGATATTAACATATTGACAGACACGATTAGAACATCTCTTGTGACTCTGCCTTTGATGTGTTCCATCCACGAGAAGAACATGGAATTCCAGCTCCGATATTTAGATTATGATTTCATTTGAGAAGAAAGAATATCATAAGAATCCATCGTCATCATCCTCAACGATGGATGATGAGCTAACAATATTTTCAACTGTTGTAGGCGTAGTCATTCCAGTTGTCAGGCAGTGATTATTCGGCTCATGCAGCTAACTACAGTTTGCAGAGGTAACTCTTGTCGACATGTCTAGGATGATCCACAGTTCACAGGATGACAGTAACTTGGAACGAATTGTTTATTTGTCATTGATTGTGAGTGATGAGAATGTGGCTTATCTGTTTATCCATACAGCGTTGAAAATTTACTGTATTTCTGTAGTCATTGTTAATATGTGTGTTTATATAAATGTATATGAATCTATCCAGTGTGATGACATGGTCTCATTTCGCTTTACCTTCTATCATAGATCGCACTGTGGTCGATGGGATTGGCTGCTCTTTTGTCACCTGTTGGACTCAAAGCTGCACTCATATCTCTGGCCTGTATACTTGTAGTGGAAATTCCAATAATTGTGACGGCTATGCTCTTGCCTCGAATGAATCTGAAGGGGCTGATAGTGTTTTCGTCGATCGTATTGTTTTTAGCGATTGTAGGAGTCATCGTTTTCTATGTGTTCTTACAAAAACAAGTAATTGCATGAGTTAATGTTTATCATGCATAAATTATTTCCGTAAGTTATTTATCAAAGCTTATGACATCTCCGCTTCATTCAGAAAAATCCCACTGCATCCGAATACCAGTATTGATTCCACATTCCTCCCCAGAGGAAGAGCGAAGCAGGGACGGCAAATATTACAGGATGAGGTGACGTCATTAAGTGGATGAAACGAGTAGCAGATTTGATAAGGAATTGGTTGGCGCTTTCAGTCAGATAGCTATGTGTCGCACGATCTACTGTCACTTGCTAGGGTATATAAAGATCCTAGACAAGTGGAAACTATAATTCGGTTCTTTCCACTGAAACTTCTGTGCGTTATATGAACACTGTTCACACTAAGACTAACGTTGCTCTTACCATTTCACAGTCTCTTCTCCGTTGGCTACAGCCTCAACAGTACGAAAGTATAAATCACATGAAAGATTTCAACATACTTCTATTGCGGTGACAAGGAACAATTGATTAATGCATCAGCGACGAATTCCTGGAATGATGAAACTTATATTAGGGGAATATTAGGCGAAGCCTGCCAGAGAAAACATGCATTGCTCCAGGTTCCTCAGGCAGCCACAATCCGACGATTCAAATGAAAACTATGTGAGCAAACAAAGACAGTGGAAGACCTTGAACTATCTTGCCCATCAAACTTACAAAACCAAGTAGTAGTATATCGATCATGTCATGCATTCTCCACAGACTCCTCTTGTTCACTTCAGAAGATTCAAATTTATTATTTCAAACTCAGTCTGATTACTTCTGACTTGCTGGTTTATGTAAGGTCATTTTCGCTCGTTAGGTAACCAACTGCATCCTCATTTTCATGCATGTCAAATATTGTTTACATTTGAATAAGCTAACAGTGACTATTGGGCATATTTCACAGCTCACATCATTCCGAGATAATGTCACTAAAAGTTACTACCCACAACTGCTCGTCATCACCTCAAACCTACATGTACTTGATATTTTTGGATGGATCAGGTTTCAGCAACCTGGAGGGTAAGGCGTGAAATGATAAAGAATGAGATCATTTCATCCTGGTACATTTGTCGTTCATGCTGTCTCTTCGAATTCCAAATTTTGATTAGAAAAGTGAAGAACGATTTGATAAATTAGCAGCTAACCTTGCCTAAAATCAATTGCCTTGTCACGTATACGCATGAAATATAGCTCATTTGGCAACAGTTCTCTGGTGTGACTGTCACATCCCACGGAATATATATTGGACTAACACGGATGTGACTGTAGTCGAAGTGGCCTCGTGAATAATCACATTTCTGTTGTCAGGTGAGAAAAGTGAAGTGATGCAGCAGTTGTTTATATTGAGTGAATGACATATTCGCATATTTCAGCCCCACCACATGCCGTCAGTATCGCTGACAGGTGTGATTCAACTGTCAGCCTGTTTCGATAATAGTCAATGTCCACAGATCTTAGACCAGTAGATATTTCAATATTGTAAATTGCATAGAATAACATAGCATGTGAGTGAACCTCTTCCCTGATGATTTATTTCTTTCTCCTCGTATTTTCCACGCAGATAATTGTCACTGTGGCAGTACCTTTCTCTATATCATTCATACTCTTCGTAAGTTTATCATTTTATCGTTGTGTTAACCATGTTTATTTTGACAAGTAAATTACATGAAGCAAATCAGGTGTTTGATAGTCGCAGAATTCCAATGTGAATCACAATATCCCTTAGTCGATTTGTGTTCATATTACATCACAAGGTACGTCAACGTATCCTCGATATTCGATAGTGTATTTACAGTGTGGATTATGTTAAACACTGTTGCACTTGACGGATTATATGCTTTTTGTCACTGATTTCATGTTCCCTTCGCAGGCATACGCACTTACATTTACGGATTTCCAACAACCCCACTGCGTATGTGAAACTGACAAGTCATAAAATGAATAATGTGACACTCGACTCGTCATTCCGATACTGGAGTCGTCATTAAGGTGTGAACTGAATTCTTACTACAATATTGACAACACGCAGACATCTGCTCATGTATGATCTGAAAGAATACAGTGAATGTGTAAATAATTCTTTATTGATTCAGGTGTCTATATTTCATCATATGAAAACAGTCCTATCACATTCGCTAGATAATTATAATTAATTTGAATTGCTGTTCACTTGAGATGATCGCCTGTATTCACTCATCTCTGTCAATAATCTTTCTCTTTCTGTACTTTGTAGTTATTGTTCATTTGTGTCGATAATTACGACGTGATCGCTTGGGCGATGGATTTTATTGCCGTAGATTTTGCCATGGCGTTCATCATCTGGTTTTGTACGATCAACTTGTTCGGCATACTGATTTTTGTGATTTCCAGTTCTTTTTCATAATAAAAGTTGATCATTGTTTCTCTATCTTATATGAAGTTTGCTATAACTTGCACAGATATTCACACTGATATTCTTTTTCTGTAATTAGAAGACAAACCGTTTTAGACACTGGGAAAAACAAACAAAATATACCTGTAAACGTCAACACCTTCAAATGTTCATTTATCTATATATCACTGTTTTTCAAACTGACCCTTCACTGAAGCATTTCTGAGAAAGCGAGGAAGAAGAAGAGAAGTAATACAGTGGTCAAAAGACGATTTACCCTTTCTGAATACAATAAATATCTTGTCAGTGATTAGGATTTAATGTGAGATCGGTCATCCAATTTTCAGCCTTGCATACCACAAGCATAAGTGAGTGCCTCAATCGATCTACGTTTTCAGAGAAATATGGTCGATTCAGAGACTCACACTTTCATACAATTTTGGAAGAGAGATACATAGTTGTGAAAGTTTTCAGTGGAGTGCGAATGCGTCACCTGAATACATATGCTTGAAAGGTTCACCAATCAGTTGGGTATACGAATAAGAAGTCATTAGTGATACTTTGTAAGCTTTCGATTTCAGTGAAGTGTTGCATCTAATATGAGAAGTCTCGTGTGTGTATGCGACAGCATGAACGATAAATGTTGTGTTTCACAATGAATGACTCAGGCCAATGAAGATGGTCGCAATGTGTCTATGTGAATTCTTTTGACTGCAGACAGGATATTGGAGAGAGATATAAGGATGATATCAGTAGCATCAGACTTTTACTAAGTCGGAAAAGTTAAAAAGTTCGTATGTGCTTGTATCACATGAAATCATTGTTCTGTGTAGATACATAAATTTTTTGCTTTCCCACAGATAATCCCTGAATTATATAATTGTCAAATGTGTGTAAGTATGGGGACGGAAATAATATGAAGGATTTCAGTCTTGATGAGACAGGAAATTGCATATGGGAAGTAATCCCCATGGAATTGGTGACTAGTTGGCCAAGTGATGATGAAATGAGAGACAGCACTCCAGCACTCCACCCCCACACTGTTATACCAAATATAGTTAGCAGCACGTTTTCGCTTCAGGATGTTTGGTTGTGTGTGATTCTACGTGATACGACAGCTGAGCATTTTTCAAAATAACTAATTTCTTTAACTACTGAACTAAAAGATTCATTTTGGTATGCGTCTATCGAGTAACGAAAAGTAAACCGGATATGACCAAAGTCAGAATGAAAATCAATTTATTGTGTCTGCTGTTTACATGTGACTGTTTTATGTAACACAGGGTAATAATAATAATAATCTGCTTTATTCCAAAAACATTACTTACATTACGTATCCTGATCATATATGTGTTCGATGTAATGTAGCTCATATATCTCCCGGCGACTTTCTTAATTCTGAATTCTTCTCATCCGAGCTAATTTATTAACTGAAAATCTAAAATGAACTTAGGTAATATAGGAACTCAAGCATGAAATCATGATCGTATAGTTTTCGAGACACCCTGGAAGCGGAATTGGATTTTCTGAAAGAAACCTTCATCCCAAATAGGTGCCCGCCAAGATTCATCGACAAGAATATCAAATTAAAGGACCAGGAGAACGAACATCACTTGTTCTGAAAGAGATAATTCACATGGATCTGGATTTTAAGAGGGACTCAGTTTGGCTGGGATTTCCTTAAGAGAAGAATTCCAGAATCTTCGAATACAACATTCTTCGCAGCAACACTATGAATAATACTCCCCGGTTGTCCATTGAACTTCAGAAGCCTTAAAGGACACGATCTATCTTCTGGTCACTTCTGTGTGCATATATCAGTTCACCCGTTGCTGTGGAGCCAACCAGGTATATTGGTCATTCAACGCGTACTCTGTCCAAAAGGGTTAATGAACACTATCCCACCGCATGACTACAAGAAGATAATGGTGACTGTATAAGGTGTGCGATCATCGAACATCTCGTCAACACTGGCGATTTCATCTCACCAAACGCCTCCTGCTGCAAAGTGATCTATAAAGTGAAGAACAACTTACCAAAGGCAGTACGCTTTCGTCCCGTTTGTATTGCTGAAGCCTTAGCCTTTCATTCAGTTGAAGAAGCCACAGCTATGCAAAAAAATGAAAATCATCCAACGATTTCTTCTACCAAGGTAACAAACGTGTCGCCTTCTACTGATTTCATGTTTGCGTGCTTGTTGGTTCTCTTCTCTACCCCTTATAACATTTGTGATTCATAGAAAGAACTCTTGCATAATTTCATATTTTCCTTTGTTTCTATGTGCATCCTACTCATTACTCATTCAGTAAACTATTCATCTCATTACATAGATGTATTATCCTTATTCAACTACTTTTATGGGTTGATTATCGTTAATAACTCTCTTACTGACCTTCACCACACCTGTTTTTATAGAGTGAGGCGTAAGTCGCTGTTCACATGGCAGCTTGATAATGTAGCCAGTCTTCCTTCCAAACCGTTTACAGTAATGGCATGCGAATATCTGACATGGCCTCTGGCTCAATTCTCAGAGCTTCGTAGTGAGGGAATTCTGTCCGCTCCTCCCGCATTCCCGGACTACAGTAGCATGATTGCATTTAGGATTTCTGCCTTCGTTGGAGGATTGGTGTCCACTGAAAGGCAGTTTAATGCTCACTGTTGTTGTTGTTGTTTGTATTTCGTGGGGCTTACGGGTGCTGATCGATTCAAGTTTCCCTTCAAATTATCAAGCCTCCGTTTTATTTGTTTCTTCTCCTTGGTACTCAGTTTCCCTCAACCATCTTCTATTGGTTTCATCATCCGAGTTGACCTCTTATTTGGAGACCTGGTTTTCTGATATAATGTTCTGAAGTCTCTTCCACCTGTGGCCTGCCTGCCTGCCTGTTCTGATTCAGTCGCCAGCCATTGTGTCGTGGAATTGTCATCTGTCATTCCTAGCACTCTTCTTCAGTTCTCTCTTTATTAAGTTCGGTGTAAATTGAAATCAGCTCCTCCTTCTGTTGTCCATCTTTGCATTGAGTCATCACTATTCTCCTCCACTCCCTTTCATTCACTTCCAGGTATGTGTTGAGAGCTGTTTCTTGTCGTGTCTCTTCCTTCTTCCTAGAACAGTTGAACACGTTTCCATCAATATCGCCTTCGGAGAATTCCAATGATCTTCCACGCAGGTTTCCTCTTTGGTGCTATGTAGTGTCTCCGAATATGCTCTGAACTGGTCTGTAGTGAAGCCATCCTTTGTGATTTTGTCCTTCAGTTTCTGAATGCTGAACTCGGATAACAGTGGCCTGTCTTCAGCTGTTCTGAAGGATTTCAGCTTCATCTTCAATGTTCGTTGAACTAGATGATGGTCTGAGTTGGCTCACATCTGCTCTCCTTCTCGACTTTGTATCCAGCAGGCTGACTGCGACTGCACTTTTTTGAGCGGTATAGAGATGAAGTCTATCTGATTTGTGGTGTGTCAGTCAGGCTAAATCCATGTCGCTCGCTCTGTGTATATTCTTGTGTTTGTACACGCTGACACCGATCACCAGTTCATTGATAGCGCAGAATTAAGGGAATAACCTCCAGTTTTCATTCATTTCTCCGGCGGGTAGTCTCTCGATCCATGATGAGTTCTCTTCGTGTATTATCTGTTTCCTACCAGTTCAGCTGGTATTCCTATCGCCCATGAAGATTTTGATGTCACCATCTGAGATGTTTTCCATTACTGCCTTTAGTTGTGTATGAAAACCTCCCTTCTTCTTATGTTTGGCGTTGATTAAAAAACCGTGCGTAGCAGTGGGTGATTGTAACCTTCCTTCCTGCATTTTGAGTTGAGTCTTGTTGTCATAATCATGGAGAGTGACATTGGTGCGCACTGCATAAGGGCTATGGCCGCCACTAGTGACATCATGATAGCCACTCACCACTCATTGTGCCCATGGTTGTTGTCTGGTCTGGATGACCAGACGGGAGTAGATTACTGACTCACCAGTCAACAGTTTTGACAGTTCACATCTTTTTTATCTTCTCTCTCAGATTCCCAGCACTTCTATTATTATCATATTATTATTGTTCCCTTGGGTTCCTAGTGAAACATAGGGCTTCAACTGCACGCCTCCACTTGCTTCTGTCTTTTGCTGTATTTTTCACTTGTATCCATGTTAATCCATACCGTTTCAGTCCCTGTTCACACGATCGCCTCCATGTCACACTTGGACGTCCCACTCGCCGCTTCCCTTTCGGGTTCCACTTGAGCGTTGGCGTGACGCGCGATGTCACCCAACGGCCTCCTCAGCGAGTGTCCAATCCACCTCCACTTTCTCCTGCATATTTGTTGAGCGATTGGTTCGTGTTTTGTTTGTTCCCATAGCTTCTTGTTTGTGATTCTTTCCGGCCATCTAATCTTCAGTATGGAGCGAAGACAGTCATTAATAAAGGTCTGCAACCTGTTGAAAATATTCTTGGTGACCCGCCAAGTTCCTGATCTGTAAAGCAAAACTGACTTGACGTTTGTATTGAAAATCCGAATTTTGTTGTTGATGCTGAGTGACGAAGATTTCCAGATTGGTTTTAGGCTGATGAATGTGTTTCTCGCCTTCCCGATTCTCGTCTCGATTTGACATCCTCGTCCGTTCCACCTGTGGTTGAGACAATGCTCCCCAGATAAGTGAAAGAAGTAACCTCTTTCAAATCCCTCCCGTTGATGGTGATTGGCGCTGGATGTTGCTGCTGCTGTGGTTGTTGTCGGTTGGTTATTTTCATAACCTCCGTCTTGTCTATGCTGACTTGGAGTCCTGTCTTCTCTGGCTGCTTCTTCGACCAGTTTGTCGGTTTTCGCTTGTAAGTCTTCGACTTTGTGTGACATCAAAGATAAATCATCCAAACGCGAAATCCAGGTCTTCTAGGTTCTTCACGTCGGTCCAGGATATTCCTGTCTCCTCGTTTCCCACTGTCTGACGTATATTCTAGTCCACCACAATTAGGAATATCATTGGTGCTACATCTCATTCCTTAGGCTCCCTTAATTCAATTCAATACAGTGACGACAGTAGATTTATTCAGCTATTAATTTTCGAAGTTCGCCAGTGTGGTGAAAGTTGAACTATGGACTTGAATTTCTATTCAAGAACTGTTAAACTCCTAATTATCTCTACATTTCTCACTTGAATGAGACAACGATTTTAAATATTCCAGCCAATGTAAATGAATGAAATTCTCCAATTTTTGAGAGTGGAATCACCGAGGTGAAGTCTTTGAGTAGATTTAAGCATTTCCATCAACATGAATTTCATTCGTAGATGTCTTCATATTTCTGTTGGAATTATTCGATAAGGCAGATAAAGTAATAACCCATTATAATTGTGTGAAATGAAATAATTACTAAAAGTCGATGGAAGGCATTTGGACGTTTGAGAAATTCAAGAATAACTACGGTTGTTCTCACCATATTATTCATTCTGTTTAATAAAACCATAGACATACGACACCTAGTGAGCTCAACTCAGACGATGTTATCTTGCTCCACCGTAAAAACGTCACAACCACATTCAAATACTTCCAGATGAACCCCCAGTCATCTCCATCACTTTAACCCGAATTGCCTCTTTCATTTGAAGTATACATCGTCCTTCGGTTAAAAGCCTTCTCACACGAACTAATTAGTATATCACTTCTGAAAGAACTCTCAGATAACTGATTGTACTTAGTAGTACACAGTGCTGAGTGCATACAAACAACCACATGAAAACAACTAACACAATACGACGAATATTTGACAAAAATCATTTTGTGAGGAAGGGAATCACATTGAGAATCACAATGGACTATGAACCCTCAATATATATATATATATATATATATTTGCTTCGATAAATAATCGAAGAAGTCGAAATATATCTATGTGAAATAAGGTGTGAATATTCTCGAACGCACGAAAATCCGCAGCCGGAAGGTGTAACACGTAAGTTAATTTCAACTACATCTCACTTGTTAGTCGCTATTAGTTTGATTTATTACTGAATGGTTAGGTGACGATTTTATTCTGACTCTGATTATGTTCAACGTGCTTTATTCGATATACACACCCTGAGAGTATTTGAGTTGACGACCAAAATAGATATTACCTTTCGTGAAAGTGCTTTAAGATTTAGGGATCTTGTCAATATGGAATGTTAGTGTGCAATTACTGAATGTCCATGAAATTCGGAATTCAGTGAAGTGTGACGGATGGAACTGATATTCACACTTATCGTTTCCGTTCTTGTATCAAGGCGTCCTATTTTATCATTTCTACTTAATGATTCCACATATAGAGCCTAATGTAACCGTTTTTGTTCTGATGGTAAAACTAAATTCCATTGAGCGGTTTCCTCAAAATTGATTGACTTCATCTATATGAAACGCAAATGAGATTGTGCTCAAGTGAATTCATTCACGTTTACCCTTCTTGATGGTGATTGATTAAGGCCAATTACCAGCCGGTCTCGTGCACTATGTGTTGTAACGGTAAAGGGAATTAAATGAGGACGTTGTCACCTGATTCTATCTGCGCCTGACTAATATGCCTATCTGCTTCTGGTACCTTCTGATTTAGTGAACCACGCCAATATCAAAAGACAAAAGCTGGTCTTTGACTGTGTATTGTAGTACAACAACTACGACAAACTACGACAAAGAAACTTATTTAGGAAATGGTATTGATACATGTTTACAACCAATACAGACAGCTAACAGTATTTGAAATAATTGGTCGTAATAGTCAATAACAAAATGCGTGGGAAATGATGATATACCACTTATGCGAGATTAACAGTCGTTAAAATAATTGAACAATAACAAAGTGTGTGGGATCCTATCACTATGCAAACACAAATACGTTCCAATAACCTGGAAGTCACTTCCATTTCACATTATCAGTTGGCACATACGAAAAGTGTTCTCTCTCTGACCATTTTCATTTGGTGTACTCTGAAGTGATGAAATTATCTCGAAGCTATTGTCATCTATCGTTTTCTTTGTAAATTTCAGGTCATTGGAGAATGGCACGTTTCCATGCATCATATGAGAATTCGATGTATAACAACGAGAGGCTACAGAAATCACCTACCACTTATTACATTTAGGTAAGATGAATACGAATTTTTGAGGAAGCCGCTTTTCTTATTATCAGGTTGCAGGAGACACACTCATGATGATGTTGCTGACAATTATACCTGTCGTCTTATTTAGCAGTAAGTGAGATTAGATTAAATTTCACGCTGATATACTATCTTCTTTTACAGAACAGATAGTTGGATGTTCTTCCAGTTTAATTTCATTGCAGTGTATGTTATTTTGTAAGTCCTCCAATCAACTTTATTTATCGATTGAGGAATTTAGTCTACCGCACTTTGTCACATGTATTTCATCTTAAGGACAGAGCACTAACCCACTTCACTGAATACTAGACACTTACAACAGTCAGTGGTTAATTAATGTCAAGCGATGTTAAGCAAAGAGAGTTTAGTGCCAGCTGTTGTTTGAGAGAATCTCTTACTGTTCTTAGTCAGATCATTCCATTCAAACTTACCAACCCATTTTTCTCTAATTTGGCTGAGTTGTACTCAACCTCTTCACTGAGATTCATTGATACTGACGGAAGTGATACACATAGAAATCACTGGAAGAATTTTACAGAATAGGGTATTTGTAGAAACCGGTTAGTAGAAGGTCTGGAACACAGAAGTGTCCAGTGATAGTAGGCATCACACCAATCAACACAACATTAAGAATCCTACTAGTTTCGGTATGAATATGGTGATCGAGTGCAAACTATTTCTCAGTATTTTATTCGGTAATATTGACCAAACTTCTGGGTAGTTATTATTTCACTGGAAGATAATATTATTTTTTTAGAAATCTCAGAGAATTTCACCTAAATAATACCACCGTTTCGTCCGGAAAATCACTCCAAACTTCTTCAGCAGTATATCAGAAATTAAAACATCCAATTTTGTGTATAAAAGGACATTCATTGTCTTTAATATCACTTTTCAGTCACATCTTCTTAGTCATGAATAGTCGTCAGAAATAAAATAAACGAAACTAAATGAATTGTGAGGAAGATTTGACCAGGGAGTTGTCTGCTAGTAAGGCTCTTTGTCTGATCGTATAGATATTTAAATAAACCTATTTTTACTGCCTATTCTGAATGGGATGAATCAAAGTCCAAATATTTATTCGAGTGTGTCAGTTTCCTATAAATCCCAGTGGTATCCAGCCCACCATCGTGTTTTCGCTTTATTCTGCACTCCAGCATGGTCAACTCCTTCTGTTTGTTATCTAACTCACAAGAGAATTCGATTGCGTCTTCTAATGACTCTACATGTGTGAGGAATTCAGTGATATATTCAGATATCAACACAGTGATTGAATGTGTCATCCACATATCTCCACCATAGCCATAACGCCTAACACTGTGTCATCAACCGAGAGCTCAGTGCCACTTTTCAGTTCAGAGTCGATGTTCAGTTCGTTTCTAACTGCCTCCAGAGTTGAATGAATGCGAATATTATTGTTCAACTTGGTTATGTCAAATGTGATCATTTTTTCATCTTTTTCCAACTGAATTTCCGCTCGCTTCTGTTTCAATATAACATGGGAATTAGTTAGCCTTTGATTTCACCTATCTCTGATAACACTGATTTGAAATATTTAGATAACTCGTACGTCTAGGTGTTCGTAAAGTCAGCTGTTAGCTTTGTCATGCTTTCTCAATCTCTAATCTTGCCTTAGATTATCCTCGTTACGAGGGCTCATGAGAAGAGGAAAGCTTTTAAATGCAGGAGAAACGACATTAAACAGGATCACGTCATCTTGTTCTTTTGTGACTCTGAATGATAAAAGTATCGTTTCTTTGTCTGAGGGAGGCTGAGTATGAATTTCATTCTCAGTGGTCATGGTGAATATAAATATACATATGTATTTATAATCTCCTCATTTCTCACTTAATAATTCTTTATCCACATTTATCGATATTTTCCTACTCTGATTTCCTCCATGTTATAGATTTCGCTGTGGTCTGAAGGATTGTCCACTTTTATACCCCCCGGTGAAATCGCATGTGGATATATATCGCTGGCCATGACAGTAGTGATAATAATTATAATAGTCATGGTGGATTTGAAACTGCCACCAATGAATGAAAAGGGATTCATATTTTTCAGTATATTAGCATGTGTCTTTGCTGCTTTGGCGACCATCCTCAAACTGTGTGATGAGTTCCTCCACCAAACGGTAATTACATCTAAATATATTCATGTTTCAATAGTAATAATAATAATAATGATAGTCTGAATGATCTATGCAAGTTATGCGAAAAAGTGCTCGACATCTCCCCTTGATTCCAAAATATTCCGGCGCATCCGATTTCAGTCTTAACACCCCCAATTCTGGCTAATAAAAAGGTTGAACGGAGGATAGAGGACAAATGTACCAGGACAATGTTGCCTCATTCTCTGTTATTCCGTCTTCTCCTCTCAACTAGCTACAATCTGAACAATGTGAAAATATAAATCACATAAAATATTTGAACATACATCTTACGCGATGACGAGTGGCAGTTGATGACAGCAAACACATGGGTCCTTAAGTGGTATGCTAATTAATACATTGTTAAGAGAGACCTGGCTTACTGCCTTTTGCTGAGGCAATCACCATCAAGCAACTAGAAACGACTCTGTGTACACTAATGGCCTTACTCATGTCTAGCTGTTTCTATAAAGGTAATTTTTTAGACTCAGGTTACTCAGGGATGAGCTCTGAAGGTTGACCCAATTAGACAAAATAATATAATTTACAAAATACCCTACAATGGCTATGAATGAGTTCAACAACATAGGTTAAACTAGTAGTAGATTGGGGTAGTCAGATCGTCGGAACATAATAATTTAGCTACATGGATAACTGTAGTAATTCTAGAGCTAATACATGCAATTTTGCCCTGACCCGCAAGGGAACGGGTGCATTGATTAGAACAGAACCAACCGCGGGCAGTTTCGGCTGTCTCTGTTGAATTCTGTGATGACTCTGGATAACTTTAATGATCACAGTCGGTCTTGTGTCGGCGACGGATCTTTCAAATGTCTGCCCTATCTATTTGTTGGTAGGTGATCTGCCTACCATGATAATAACGGGTAACGGGGAATCAGGGTTCGATTCCGGAGAGGGAGCCTGAGAAATGGCTACCACATCCAAGGACGGCAGCAGGCACGATAATTACCCACACCCGGCATGGGGAGGTAGTGACGAAAAATACGAATACGGGACTCAATTGAGGCTCCGTAATTCGAATGAGTACAATTTAAATCCTTTAACGAGGACCAATTGGAGGGCAAGTCTGGTGCCAGCAGCCGCGGTAACTTCAGCTCCAAAAGCGTATATTAAATTTGCTGCAGTTAAAATGCTCGTAGTTGAACCTGGATTGTGCGGCCGCATGCCGTTGCTTGTTTGCGGTTTTGGTTACGATCAGAACTTGCGTTCGGCTCGGTGTGGTGGTTGTGCAGCCTTTCAGCCGTATCTGTGTAAACAGGTGCTGACGGAGATGGGTGAGCTTGTATTGCCCGCTATCTGTTGGCATGCTTCCGGATGCCTTGAACCGGGTGTCGGGAGCGGACGGCATCTTTACTTTGAACAAATTTGAGTGCTCAAGGCAGGCCTTTGTGCCTAGAAATTCTTGCATGGAATAATGAAATAGGACTTCGGTTCTATTTTGTTGGTGTTCGGATCCGAAGTAATGGTTAAGAGGGACAGACGGGGGCATTTGTAGGGCGGCGTTAGAGGTGAAATTCTGGGATCATCGCCAGACAAACTACAGCGACAGCATTTGCCAAGAATGTTTTCATTGATCAGGAGTGAAAGTCAGAGTTTCGAAGACGATCAGATACCGTCGTAGTTCTGACCATAAACGATGCCAACTGACGACGCGCGATGGTTCTATAATTGACATTGCGAGCAGTCCCCGGGAGCCTTTAAGTCTTTGGGCTCCGGGGGAAGTGTGGTAGCAAAGCTGAAACTTATAGGAATTGACGGAAGGGCACCACCAGGAGTGGATCCTGCGGTTTAATTCGACTCAACACGGGAAAGCTCACCCGGCCCGGACACTGTGAGGATTGACAGATTGAAGGCTCTTTCTTGATTCGGTGGATGGTGGTGCATGGCCCTTCTTAGTTGGTGGAGCGATTTGTCTAGTTAATTCCGATAACGAACGAGACTTTAACCTACTAAAAAGTAGATTGGTCCTCTGTGCTCGTTCAGGGCGCGGCTTCTATTGCTTCTTTATGGAGTAGTGTCGTCGTGATCCGGCGGGTACGGTGCCAGTTTTTACTTTTGAGAGGGAGAGACGGCACATCGAATTCGTACGAGATTGAGCAATAACACGTCTATGATGCCCTTAGATGTCCGGGGCCACACGTGCGCTACAATGACGGTGCCAGCGAGTCTGAGAACCTGGCCCGAAAGGGTTGGGCAAACTGTTCCATCACCGTCGTGACTGGGATCGGGGCTTGCAATTATTCCCCGTGAACGGGGAATTCCTGGTAAGTGCAAGTCATAAGCTTGCGCTGATTACGTCCCTGTCCTTTGTACACACCGCCCGTCGCTACTACCGATTGAATGGTTTAGTGAAGCCGTTGGATTGGTGTCGTTGCAGTGGCTTTGCCGCTCGACTGATGCCGAGAAGACGACCTAACTTGACTATTTAGAGGAAGTAAAAGTCATAACAAGGTTTCCGTAGGTGAACCTGCGGAAGGATCATTACAAGATTCTCAAACATGTACCCAATTGAAGCACGGATATTGTTGTGGTGTGCTAAGACACGCCAGTGGGTATTGGTTGACCTGCCTAGTCGACCGGCACCCAAGCCTAGATGCTGGTAGGCAAAGACTACACAAGCATGTGTACCCGAAAGATTAAATCATGTGTTGTTTTGGCTTGAGCAACCAATCAGCACAAATGAGTGAAGTATCATGATGGCTGTACTCGTCGCAATCGATCATTGATAGAGAAACACGATCTTGGTGGTGTTGTTTTGGCTTGGGAAACCAAACAGCATAAATGAAATGAGTGAAGTACTCATAAAGACTGGGCCTCGCAGTCGATCATCCCTACTGTACTGTTGCTAAAAACTGAAACTGAAAGGAATTGACGGAATTTTACTCTTTGACCGGGGTACCTAACCTGTCATATGCTCTGATGGTGTTCTCGTGACTTTTGTTGCCAGGTCTGCCAAGGGCGATGGGATAGTACGCGACCTGATGGTTGTGTGCAAGGTTTGAAGAAGGCTGTGTGTTATTTGCATACGCCTCGCCCTGATAATGTTTACCTCATTTTACACTGTTTAAGCGATCCGGTTTGGCTTGCCATTTACGGGTTTGCTGCTCCGCATGCACGCTGGCCTGGTAGACTTGCGCCCGGGTTGCAGCCTCGAACCTTTAGTTCTATGCATCTAGGAAACCAATGTGTAGGATTATTGGAGTACAACTTTGAGCGGTGGATCACTCGGCTCGTGCGTCGATGAAGAGTGCAGCCAACTGTGTGAATTAATGTGAACTGCATACTGCTTTGAACATCGACATCTTGAACGCATATTGCTGCTACGGGATATCCTGTGGCCACGTCTGTCTGAGGGTCGGCTTTCCATCTATCACGATGCACTTGAAGTCGTGGATTGGGCGAGTGCCTGCTGGCGTGTATACCCGTATATCAACGCGGGTTGCTGGTCAAAGGCTCCGTCCTAACTTGTCCGGCCACAGCCTAGTCTGGTGTAGAACTTCTGATTGAGTCGCCACGGTGGGTTGTGCTCGAGTCGTAGCTTAATGATATACATATATATAAACGCTCGAGAGTACATGACCTATCGTGAGTACAGTTACAATTAAACGGCTTGATTGGAGGTCTATACATAGTCTATGGCTTAACCGAGAGTGTGTTATGCACATTATCAGTTTTACCCTTACCTCGGATCAGATGGGAATACCCGCTGGACTTAAGCATATCACTAAGTGGAGGAAAAGAAACTAACAAGGATTCCCCTAGTAACTGCGAGTGAACAGGGATTAGCCCAGCACCGAAGCCTGTGGTTATTTGACTGCAAGGCAATGTGGTGTTTAGGTTTGTTCTTGGCATTAGTGCTCTGCCCCAAGTCCAGCAATGAGTACGGCATACCGTTCTGGCCCAAAGACGGTGAAAGGCCCATGGGGGTAGAGACCAAGCATGACAGTTTTGTCCAGAGCTTAACTTGGAGTCGGACTGTTTCAGAATGCAGCCCAAAGTGGGTGGTAAACTCCATCCAATGCAAAATACTTGCACGAGTCCGATAGTAAACAAGTACAGTGAGGGAAAGTTGAAAAGTACTTTGAAGAGAGAGTAAACAGTGCGTGAAACCGCTCAGAGGTAAACGGGTGGAGTTGAACTGCGATCCTTGGAAATTCAGCTGATGAGCATGATTTGTGCTTGGGCATATTGACCGCCTTTCAGTGTCTGCTTAACTGTGGGTGCCTGCCTCTGGTGGGTATGTGTGGTGCGCTTATCATGTGCCGCACGCATTGGAGGGTGTAAGAGTCTGCTTGTCAGTGCACTTTCTCAGGGTGTTCACCACGACCGGCACTGCTGTCTGTCTGCTGTAGTCAAACTGATCAGGTCTGATTAACGTTGGGCTTGGTTGGGTTGGCAGGTGACTCACTGGTCCATTCTGTGGGCTACGAGTGTTAGTAGCCGGCTATAGTGGATCTGTACGGTGTGTCGGAGACGGCGGCTTTGCATATGCGCTCTGTCCTTCAGGCGTGGTTGAGTCTGGTCGACTTGTTGCTAGTTTCGGCTGGTCAGTTGACGGCTTGATCATGTTCAGTTGGCAGTGGTGTGTGTGTCTTAGTTTGGGCCAATAGTCTGTGGTGTTGCGGTCCTAAGTGATCCGGTAAATCGGAACAGAGACGGGGTGCCTGACATTGTCCGCTTGCGGGCCTTGTTAGTATTGCTGCTAAAGTACTGTTGCAACGCAGCCCCCTGTAGCGAAAGGGAATCGGGCAAATATTCCCGATCCTGTCCACGGAGATTGGTGCATGTTGGATCTTTGATTCAGTGTGTGCCCAGCGCGGTAACGCAACCGAAATCGGAGACCTCGGCGGGAGTTCTGGGAAGAGTTCTCTTTTCTTTGTTAGGAGTGCATCCACCCCCTGGAATCGGCTTGTCCGGAGATAGGGGCTAGCCTCCGTAAAGCACCACCCTTCTTGTGGTGTCCAGAACGCTCCTGTCGGCCCTTGAAAATCCGAGCCAGGCAGTATAATTTTCGTGGCAGGCCGTACCCATATCCGCAGCAGGTCTCCAAGGTGAACAGCCTCTGGCAATTGAACAATGTAGGTAAGGGAAGTCGGCAAATTGGATCCGTAACTTCGGGAGAAGGATTGGCTCTGGGGGCCGAGTCAGACAGGCCGAGATCAGATACGTGTCGGTCCAGTTGGAGGCTGGTTTCTTTGCTGCTCTGTGTGCTTCGGTGCATATTGTTGTGGAGTTACTGGACTCTGACCGCGATCGATCGTGGGCGGTTTCAGCTGTTAGTGTTGTATGGCTAGCAACGCGCGTGGACTTGCTCTGCGTTGCGTCAAGCGGCTGTGCTTCCATTGTTTGGCGCGCGACGGCTAGCTCAGAACTGGCACGGACCAGGGGAATCCGACTGTCTAATTAAAACAAAGCATTGCGATGTCCGCTGACCGGTTATGACGCAATGTTATTTCTGCCCAGTGCTCTGAATGTCAAATTCAACCAAGCGCGGGTAAACGGCGGGAGCGCTACATTTCGCTCTGAATCACGGAACTCTTGTTCTATACATATTTGCACACAAAATCCGTTGAAAACTGTTTCATTTTCACACTCTACACATTTGAAAACCCTATACACACTTTACCTCCCTGGATTTATTATATAAACTGACTTTCCAATAACCCTGCATTGTGCACTCTGTGGATTTATAAAATTTCATACTTATCAAGCTCAATTCGGTGAGTCTTGGCATTTTTCCGAAGTTTTTCGTTATTTATTGACTAGTTACGACTTTTTCAGTGGTTTTTACTCAGTGGTTTTCGGTTTTTTGCAAGCTCCCTATTTTCGGCTATCTGGTGTTCTAGGCTAGTATTATCATCTCAGATATTAGGACTATTAGTTATTATTACTACTTCTGTTAGTTTTAAATAGTTTATTTTCATTAAAATAGTGCTTTTTATAGAAAAAACCGCATGTTTTT
Organism: Trichobilharzia szidati; assembly: GCA_944472155.2. NCBI lineage: Eukaryota > Metazoa > Platyhelminthes > Trematoda > Strigeidida > Schistosomatidae > Trichobilharzia > Trichobilharzia szidati. The sequence goes on from OX235276.1 coordinate 3,471,770, forward strand.
AGCTTGAGTTAACCTAGTTCGGTAATTACCCAAAACTCCCCCTTTTGCCCTGTACTCTGAACTTTACATTTTTGCTTGGTACTCCGAAACAACTGCTCCTCTCTTCCTGAATTTTTACATGGTGTTTCTACTCACCGAATGCGTTCTTTTGATTCATAGCTTGACGACTTAATCTTCGATTTAGAGATTTTCACTCCTTAATTTAGACATACCTGTCATAATCTTGCCGTTTTTAACGAATTTTTCCTCCTTATTCGTGCTGCTTCCAATTTCTGTCGCTGAAATTGTAATAATCAGTTTCAGCTCGTGGGACCCTTTCGTTTGATATATAATTTGTACCTGTTTCTTCTACATTTCCTAAATCTTCCCCTCATTTCTTGGTCTTTTGCCCACTCTGGCTTAAGAAGTACCCGCGACTCACCAGTCGATTTTCTCTTTGGCCGTTATTCAACCCTCCAGTCCTTATTATTTATTTCCCTTATCTTATCTAGTGAGTCGAAAACTATTTTTTACCCACTAGTTTCCCGTCATTCCTTCCCTGCATAACCTTTTGTACTATTAGTGCCTTTTTCATACCCCCATTTTTCAGTTTTTTTCCGTTTTTTATCCCCACTCTTTGATATTCTACTCCAAATCCATCTTCATACTATTCCTCTCACCTTTTCTGATTTTTGTGACCAATTTGCCTCAAACTCCAATTATTCTTTCAAGTGCTGTGAAGCCCCTTTCTTCGTAAAATACCCCCCTTACTAAATTCCCCGTGACCTTGAGAATAACCTTGGGCATTCAACGACCTTGGTACCCGATTCTCCACCCCCTGTACCACACGTTAACCCATACCACTTTTACTTTCCGCACTTCCTTCGAAGTGTAAACAAGGTACCTTCTCTTCTGTAGTTCACCCCTTTTTTCGTCATTTTTAGTTTTTTCTTAAGTTCGAGCCCCTATAGCTCCGCCTTCTTCCCACCTGTGCTGCTTCCTTTGGTCCCTTTTAACTAAACTCAGTCCTCTCTGCACATTTTCACTTGGTTTTAGTGGTGATCTGACACGACTGTTGAGTTAGGAGCCCTCCTTTTTCCGATTTCCATCGTTTTTTCACCCTTATTTTCGCGAATAACTTCAAGTTCGAGCCCGTCTTTCCTCCCCTTTTGCTTCCGCCAACCGTAGCCTTTTTCATTTTCCAAAGAAAGTGCCTTTAGTTCTTTTGAAAGCAGCAAACTGTACTCTTTTAGCTGCTTCCCCTACTGAACTATTCACTATTAAACTTTCATCTTTGCCCATTTTTATACCCGTTCTCAGTAACTTTTACTCTTTTCCTGAATCACTTCTAGCAGTAAATTTCGCCTTTGGCCGGAATTTAGCTAAACGCTATCTCCACAGGCCCCATTAAGCTTTTATTGATCCGAAGCCAACGGACTAATTGTGTCTTCTGATTGGTCCAATCTCCTTCTAATTTCTTCATTTTCACAATTTTTCTTGAGTTTGCAACCCTCTTATTGTCCATCTGTTACCCGTACTACCCCAATACCTTCCATTCCTAATAGAGCTCCTCCTCTACTTTCGGACGAGCACCTATACTCTGCGGTCACCCCTCCCCCTCCATTCTACAAGCCCGCAAACTTGAACTTTCTCTTATTTTTCACCTATTTTGTTGCTAAGACACTGCTAGATTGTGTCATCACTCTTTCTGTATATACTATATATTACTTTTTCCGTCCTCTACTGGGCCCTTTTGACCCAGTTTCTTTCCTTATATAGTAATTCCTACCCTAGGAATTCAAATCTTCTGGCATTTTTTCCTCACCACCCCCCCTTCCCCCCTCTATTACATAATCGGACCGTTTTTTGCGTCTATCTTTGCCCCTGTTTGGATTTCGACGTCGGTCCCCCGACCTTTTTTTCGTTTCTCGGCACGAGGACTTGATTGCACTTGGTCCCGTGGCCGTATCACCCCCCGTTCCTGAGATAGCATTTGTAACCACCCCCTCCCCTTTCATTTAAATCGTGTTTACCCTCGTTTTTGTCCTTTCCTGCCGCCCCACCCTGGTCATTGTACATATCCCATTCCATAGTCTTTGGATAGAACTCACCCTCCTCTATCCATTGACCACCCATACTTGTCCACCACCCCTCCCCCTCTGTTCTACGAACCTGCAAATTTGGACTTTTTCCTTTCTTACACCATCTTTATCCTTTCTTAAAAGTCACGGCGAGGGGTCTATGAACGATCCGTGACACAACCCTGCTCCGCAGCGGTTGTCCCTCATCAACACGAGTTTGTATACACTACACTCTCCTGTTTCTTGTCAGCAATGTCAACCTCTTCGTCATCTTCCTCCGTGGCCTCTGCCACGGACCGTGCTGACACCCCCTGTCCGGCACCTTCTTCTTCCTTCTCTTCCTCCCCCTCTCCTCCGCCTACTCCCGTCCGATATCCTTTGCCTTCTTCTCTCGAACCTCGTCAATCCAACTCCCCTGCCTCTATCAACTCCTCCAATTCCGCTGCTGCGTCGACGCTTTCCACTACGTCTAGTTCATCAAGCTCTATTTTGATTTCAAATTATAACTGCCCCTACTGTCAACGAATATTTGCAACGTCTATGGGGCTCACTCAACACCTCCGGCACGCTCACCCCGTCGACTACAACAATATCCTTCTAGGTCGAATAATTTCTTCCAATCGCCCACCACGCAACTGGACAGCTCAGGAGGAACTGTCCCTAGTCACAATTGCGAATGCGAATGCTGATCGTTTTTCTCGTAAATCGGATTTCTACTCCTTCCTGCATATACAACTGCCACATCGATCCGTGGAAGCCATCAAGAGCCGGCTAAAGATGCTACGCTGGCAGGCTCCACCGTCCTCATCTTCTTCCGCCTCGAGTGCAATATCCTCTCAGACTACATCGCCATCTGGATCGTCGCTCTCGTTTGCTTCTTCTTCGTCGCGATCTACTCGTCCTGCACTCCGTGTTTGGACCCCCTATGAAGATCAGTTCATCTTAGCTGCCGCCCGCCAACTTGACGTCCCCTGTTTGACCAATGCCCAACTGCATTGTGTGCTTGCCGATCTACTCACTGATCGCTCTACTGAAGCGATCCGTCGAAGACTGGGTAGGCTGGGCTGGCGACGAGCCGTAGCAGCTATCTCACCCATCATCCAAATCGAACGTCTTTCATACATACCGAATCTGGCTCATCCCCGTATTCCTGCCTCTCCTGATTCTCCTAACCGCAACGATGCTTCATCTGTCGACGACTCTGACGACAACAGCCAATCATCCGTTTCAACTGCCAACTCCTCTTCCACAGCCTCCAATCGCGTCCGCCAACCAACTCCTCCCATCATTCGCCTATCTTCTCTTTCCTCTGACTCAGGGGAGGAGGTTGACTCCGACTCTTCCCTGTCTTCATCGGAGTCTCAATGCAACGTCTTTGTTCCATGTCCTATTCGATCCCGTCGACGTCTCCGACAATCGCCGCTGACTATTACTATATCGTCCGACTTTGGAGAATCCTCTGGTTCTGATGACGACAACCACCTTCACTTCGGGTCGATCAAATCACTGCGTATGGAAGCAGATAGCACGAGTATCATTCAGCCAATAGAGCTTACCTCCGCCTTTTCTTCCGTTGTCCAACATCCTCTCCATGTCGCCATCTGCACGACGACAACTGCTTTGTTATGTCACCAGCCATCCCCCGTAGAACATCAGTCTTGTCCAGTTGATCTTGACGAGTTGCCCTACAATGATAACACTACCTCACCTGTTCTTTTTGACTCTCTTCAATCCAGCATTCTTTGTTCTGTACTTACTCAACTTAACAATGACTCTCGTTTGCTTCAACCTTCTTTACTGTTAGATTGTATCAAATCCTTTTCCTCCGGTGTTTGTTCGCGAGATTCTATTCTTTCTTCTCTTGAATTGCATGCCTGTGATGTCTTTCCGATTAAGTGGCTTCCTTCCAAACCCCGTTGTCTTCCCCATGATTTTGATAGTCTTTCTTCTAAGAAAAAGCGTAGAGTTTTGTATGCCCATATTCAAGTTCTCTTTTCCAAGTCCCCCAAAGATGCTTCTGCTACTGTTGTCGATGGTAGGTGGCGTAATCCTTTCTATATTGATCCCCTATCTATTCCTAATTTTAATTCTTACTGGGTGGATATCTTTTGTTCCTCTTCCATGGTTGACCAGCGTCCTATTAATCCGGTGATCCCTGTCAATGACTCCTTAGCTGCTCCCCTTAATGCTGGGGACATTACGTGGGCCCTGAAGGACATGCGACACTCCGCTTGTGGGGTGGATCGTATATACGCCAGTGACCTGCTTAGATGTAATCCTGATGTTATTGCTGGCTACCTTAATCTTCTGCTCCTGGTGAACTATGTGCCTCGAAATCTTGCAACTGCCCGCGTCACTTTTATCCCCAAAAACGAATCCTCCTGTACACCCGCTGATTTTCGCCCTATCTCTATCACTCCTGCCATTATTCGTTGCTTTCATAAGATTCTCCCCCACCGATGGATGACTCTTTTTCCCCATGAGAAAAATCAATTCGCATTTCTTAACAAAGATGGGTGTTTCGAGGCAACTAATCTCCTTCACGCTATCCTCAGGGAAGCCCACTCCAAATCTTCCTCCTGTGCCATAGCTATTCTTGATGTTTCTAAAGCCTTCGATAGCGTATCACATGACACCATTCAACGTGCGGCTGCTAGATTTGGATGCCCCCCATCCTCTGTCAATACCTTTTGTCGTTCTACGCCCAATCCACATCCCGCCTTCATTCCACTTCGTGTGCACCTACCCGTGGCGTCAAACAAGGCGACCCCTTATCGCCTCTTCTTTTCATTATGGCTCTTGATGAAGCCCTTTCCTCCATTGGTGATGAACCACCGTTGCTTGTGGGGGACCATCCCATTAACTATATTGCCTATGCTGATGATCTTCTTCTTTTCGCCCCGGATGCCAGTTCTCTCCAGCGCAAACTAGATATCCTTTCTCATCATCTCTCACTGTCGGGCCTGCAAATTAACCCCTCCAAAAGCACGACGATAAATATTGTCTCGAGTGGCAAACTCAAAATTACAGCGCTAGCTCCTACAGTGTTTTCCATCAACTCTACTCCTATCCCCCAACGTTAAAAGTTACTGACAAGTTCGAA
>OX235276.1:3481932-3486932 GCA_944472155.2 Trichobilharzia szidati
CTTTGGTGCTCCTTCGATGCTCTGCGAATACCTCGCCAATTACTAGTCTAATTCTTATAGTCTCTTTCACAAGATTAAATGTCATCCTAGCAGAGGTGTTAAACAAGGTGACCCTTTATCTCCATTATTATTTATTATGACCATGGACGAGGTCCTCAACGCTCTCGATGCTCATGAACCCATCTTTATAGATGGACACCCGTTGCACTATATCGCCTATGCCGATGATCTTATTATCTTCGCCCCGAACGCTGATGCTCTTCAAAGTAAACTAAGTTGTATTGCAACTGCACTCGAACAAGCTGGTCTCTGTATCAACGCTACCAAGAGCCGTACAATCAATATTGTTGCTGATAGGAAGCGTAAAATCACTGCTCTTGCTCCAACTGTCTTCAACATCAACTGCCAAGCGATTGCTGCAATCTCGCCAACGGAAGAATTCACATATCTGGGTATTCCTTTCAACTACAAAGGAAGACGCTCCTATGATCATATTGGTGTTCTCAAGGAGTATCTGCGTAATGTGACTCAGGCACCCTTGAAACCGCAACAACGCATGAAGATACTCAAGAATAATCTCATCCCTCGATTGCTCTATACTTTAACACTAAGCATTACGCATAAGAACACATTAAAGAATCTAGACCAATTGATTCGTGCTTCTGTCCGCAAGTGGCTCCGCCTTCCAACTGATACTCCAACAGCATACTTCCATGCCAACATCAAGAAAGGTGGCCTTGGTATTATGAATCTTGCGTCAACGATCCCTAGCCATCGGAGAAAACGAATACAAGCGTTACTCAACAACCAAAATCAACTCTTGCGCAGCATTGCATCCTCTGATACTTTTGCCCCGTTTCTTCGAATTTGCAACCTTCCCATGCGTGCCAACAGACAAGTAGTCACCTCCGCTGAGGAAGCCCAAGATAGCTGGGCACAACAGCTCTACTCATCTCTCGACGGTCGAGGACTTAATGAATCCGCCAATTGTCCTGATTCCCATAAATGGCTCCTAAATCCTGACACTATCTTCCCTCGTCTCTATATACGAGCCATTCAACTGCGTGGCGGACTGCTTGGTACCAAAGTCAGAAAAGCGCGGGGTCGTCCTACGGAAGATATCTATTGCAGAGGAGGCTGTGCTCAACCGGAAAGCCTCCAGCATATTCTACAACATTGTGCGCTGACTCACGACGTACGCTGCAAAAGACACAACGACGTTTTAAATCTGATTGCTGATACGTTGCGGAAGCTTAAAACCAGATTTTATGTTGAACCATGCATTCCAACATCATCGTCATTTTGTAAACCTGATCTCCTTATCCTGATTGGTGGTGTTGCATATATACTGGATGTTGCAATATGCAGTGATGCCTACATGAATATAAGCCACGCTGCCAAGATATCTAAATATGGTGCCCCTGCAATTGTTGCTGCTTGCAAGCGATTCCTTTCCGTCATGGGACATGCAGTTGAGAAAATTGTTCAAATCCCAATTGTTATCTCATATCGTGGATTGATCAATACACTCTCAGCAAGGTTTTTACACAGACTTCTCTTTACGTCTCTTGATATTTCACACCTATGTATTTCTGCTATAAAAGGTTCTCTAAAAGTATATGATACTTATATGCGTGGGACATATAGACATTCTGGCTAACAATTTTGACCCTTTCAACTTTTGGTATCTGGTTAATTCAATTGATTACTTGTGTCCATTGACTTTCTCACGATTTTCAATAACTCTGTTATTTGTCTTATACGCTGCATCCTGCTCAATCACATGCATTTACGTAATCCTAAAGAACTGATGTCTTAATGTCGATATTTTAACCAGTCTTTCAGTGGTTACCATATTGAACATTTCTGTTTTTGATAACCTGTGTACTTATGTAGCTCTTATATACCTATTCACTCAACATTCATCTACTGTAATCCAGTCAATCTAATAGCTGACAATAACCTGAGCTGCTGAATTAAACGGACAGGAAAACTATTTATGCTTTGAACTTTCTTTTAACCCTGTAATTTCTATTCCATCTTTACTTTCAACTTGATTATTGTACAAATTGTCCATTCCAAAAGTTGAAAGGGTCAAAATTGTTAGCCAGAATGTCTATATGTCCCACGCATATAAGTATCATATACTTTTAGAGAACCTTTTATAGCAGAAATACATAGGTGTGAAATATCAAGAGACGTAAAGAGAAGTCTGTGTAAAAACCTTGCTGAGAGTGTATTGATCAATCCACGATATGAGATAACAATTGGGATTTGAACAATTTTCTCAACTGCATGTCCCATGACGGAAAGGAATCGCTTGCAAGCAGCAACAATTGCAGGGGCACCATATTTAGATATCTTGGCAGCGTGGCTTATATTCATGTAGGCATCACTGCATATTGCAACATCCAGTATATATGCAACACCACCAATCAGGATAAGGAGATCAGGTTTACAAAATGACGATGATGTTGGAATGCATGGTTCAACATAAAATCTGGTTTTAAGCTTCCGCAACGTATCAGCAATCAGATTTAAAACGTCGTTGTGTCTTTTGCAGCGTACGTCGTGAGTCAGCGCACAATGTTGTAGAATATGCTGGAGGCTTTCCGGTTGAGCACAGCCTCCTCTGCAATAGATATCTTCCGTAGGACGACCCCGCGCTTTTCTGACTTTGGTACCAAGCAGTCCGCCACGCAGTTGAATGGCTCGTATATAGAGACGAGGGAAGATAGTGTCAGGATTTAGGAGCCATTTATGGGAATCAGGACAATTGGCGGATTCATTAAGTCCTCGACCGTCGAGAGATGAGTAGAGCTGTTGTGCCCAGCTATCTTGGGCTTCCTCAGCGGAGGTGACTACTTGTCTGTTGGCACGCATGGGAAGGTTGCAAATTCGAAGAAACGGGGCAAAAGTATCAGAGGATGCAATGCTGCGCAAGAGTTGATTTTGGTTGTTGAGTAACGCTTGTATTCGTTTTCTCCGATGGCTAGGGATCGTTGACGCAAGATTCATAATACCAAGGCCACCTTTCTTGATGTTGGCATGGAAGTATGCTGTTGGAGTATCAGTTGGAAGGCGGAGCCACTTGCGGACAGAAGCACGAATCAATTGGTCTAGATTCTTTAATGTGTTCTTATGCGTAATGCTTAGTGTTAAAGTATAGAGCAATCGAGGGATGAGATTATTCTTGAGTATCTTCATGCGTTGTTGCGGTTTCAAGGGTGCCTGAGTCACATTACGCAGATACTCCTTGAGAACACCAATATGATCATAGGAGCGTCTTCCTTTGTAGTTGAAAGGAATACCCAGATATGTGAATTCTTCCGTTGGCGAGATTGCAGCAATCGCTTGGCAGTTGATGTTGAAGACAGTTGGAGCAAGAGCAGTGATTTTACGCTTCCTATCAGCAACAATATTGATTGTACGGCTCTTGGTAGCGTTGATACAGAGACCAGCTTGTTCGAGTGCAGTTGCAATACAACTTAGTTTACTTTGAAGAGCATCAGCGTTCGGGGCGAAGATAATAAGATCATCGGCATAGGCGATATAGTGCAACGGGTGTCCATCTATAAAGATGGGTTCATGAGCATCGAGAGCGTTGAGGACCTCGTCCATGGTCATAATAAATAATAATGGAGATAAAGGGTCACCTTGTTTAACACCTCTGCTAGGATGACATTTAATCTTGTGAAAGAGACTATAAGAATTAGACTAGTAATTGGCGAGGTATTCGCAGAGCATCGAAGGAGCACCAAAGCTTTGGGCAACGCGTAGGATGGTTTGATGGAGAACACTATCAAATGCTTTTGAGATATCGAGGATAGCAATGGCACAAGTTTTATGGTTGGAATGAGTTTCCCACAGGATAGCATGGAGCAGATTTGTGGCTTCAAAGCAGCCATCACGTTGAAGAAAGGCAAACATTATAGGGTACGAACAATCCAACGTCTTAGGTACTTGGTCTTCAATACCAACTTTCTTAGGAAGACTGAAGGATAACCATCTGAAACTTTTGGAATTGACGGTACACCGCCTTATGCTAGGTCCGCGACCAGCCTGGCTTAAGGCGTATCTAATTGGTTGCAACCCCCTCAACAAACATGGATATGGAACATACAGGTAAATCGATAAAGCTCTCAAGCGATCTAGCGGACTTGTTTGACGAGTATGGGAATGTTTGTAGTAATATAAGTCTGGTTGTGCCCGATCTGGTGCCAGATCTGGGAGCGTTTGTAGTTCGTTTGGGTACGCCAAATAATTGTGGGCTGACGTATGTTTGTGCTAGGTTAGGTAGCCCTGCTTGTATTCACCAATGTACAAAGTGCCCAAAAAGCTTCACCACTGCTAGTGGGCTAGGGCAGCATGAAAGACATGCTCACGCCTTCGACTACAATGGGGAATTAGTTAATAGAGTACACAACCAAAAGAAGAGGGTTTGGGACGACGAGGAGGACGACCATCTTAAACAAGTGGCCAAGAGGATGAGAGCACAATACCCTAATATAACAAGGGCGGAGTTCTATAACAAAGTTCATGAGCAGTTCAAGCACAGATCTCGTGAATCAGTCAAGAGGAGACTACTCCTCCACGACCGGGTAATCCAAACTGGTTCGGAAACTGGGGAGGATTTAACCAGAAACGAGGTTGAACTACAAGGATCAAACATGAGTACCATCAATAGCCAGAGCAATACTAGGTATTGGACTTGGGATGAACAGTATCTCCTTCGTAAAACGGTGGAGGAGGTGAGAGCATCAACAAACAGACTCAAGAAGAAGGACTTCATTGACAAAGTACATGAAAACTTCCCTAATAGAAGCAGAGAGGCAGTTAGACGAAAACTGTGCTGCTCCAACCTTATGATAGACACTAGTAATGACACTGAGCTACAAAAACCGAGACAGCAAGTCACTGAGGCAAACAGCCCAATGGCCACAAGACCAGAAGCAGAGGGACCTAGAGATGATTCCACTGTACCTATGGAACTGTAGAAA